>JABXWE010008939.1:0-33751 GCA_014611495.1 Limonius californicus | reverse complement strand
CTAGTGTGTAATGGACGCCTGCACTTCTCTGAAGTAATGCTAAATGGTTTCGGGGGGGGGGGGGTATAACTTAGGGCTGTGAATTTAGCAACAGGCAATTAAAATAGAAATGCTTTACCAGATATTAGGCTCTCCGAAAATAAGTTCAGATTGGTATTCTATCTTCACTCAAGGGTGGTATTTGTATGCTTCTAAGAATTTAATCCTCAAGTAATCAAAATCGGTATTTTTATTTTTGCTGTAACAACACAGACTTATATTCAAAATTTGTTAACCGTTAAATTTTAAGATTGTTGAAGACTGTAATATAAACTTACATGGAATTAGTAACTACACTAACAAGAAATAATTTCAAGATATCCGCTAATGAATTGTATCCCGGAGAATATTATTAGGACGCCCAAAAGCAAAACCGATAGCGTAGTCTACAGTTGTTACCTAGTCGAATATGGCATTAAAAAATGTTTACACTTTAACTACAAACTTGTCATAAACTTATAACCTAGGTTAAAACAGCTGCTGCTTTAACTTTGAGTAAGTAAAGTAAGCCCGAATGCATGTTTCCGTTTGTCAGACAATTATAACATGTACTTTATGGTTTTAAAAATTCATCTTTGATCCTAACACGAAGTTGTAATCTAGGTCACTGCTTCCAGCAACAGGGAATTGAAAGAGCATACCGTTACTGTAAAATAAGATTAGTTTCGTATCCTACAGCAGTCGACCATTAATATTTTGAAATTTTTGAAGCTTGTACTTTAAAGTTTCCTGGATGAAGGTATAACCTAGGTTAGTGCACTCGATAATAAACAGTCCGGGAAGGGCCTTACGCCTGTAAAATTGGGTCACCCAGCAGTAGCTCAATTTTGTAGTTAGAGGGTAGAAGGTAGTCGAAGTTTGTATCTTATATTTACAAAATTCAAATTTAATATCACTGTGGACGGACTTATTTTGATCAAAACAACTTTTTACTAAAATTATGTTATTGATATTGTTAGACCAATTTTGTGTTAATTTCCTGCAAAAAATATTAGTTTTATAATTTACTTCAAAATCTAATAATTAATAATTCAATTAGATTAGAAAAAGCGAGACTGGGAACCGCAAGGCGATACAGTCATTTAAACCGGAAAAGAGAGAGAGAGATTAGACTTGTCAAGGTATAAGTGAAAGTATTTCCCATGATTTGTATTTCACCATTTAATATTCAATAATGCTCATAAAATGAAGCTTAAGTAAATGTAGGGCAACGTTTCGTTCCTAATGCGAAGAGCATCTTCAGGGCGGGGAGCACCTTCTATAAACACAACCCAGCGGCTCAAGTACACTGGCCCCGCCCGGTCCAACCGCCAAATGCCGAATGTAAAACCGCTCTGACTAAACAAATTACAGCTAATCAATCTCTGTGTTACATAAAACCAGCCTTTATCAGCAGAGAAAATCAATACGGAAACATTTTCGTTAACAAATTCCGAAATTATCTAAAATTCACTTGCGTTTAGCATTTAACCCAGAATCGTGAACTCTGCACGCGCATATCGATTTCCCTCCACCTTCAAAATACCTCCAAAAATATTTTATTCTGCTGATAATTCAAAAATTGGGAAAGTTTAATTTTGAGGTGGAAACCGAAAGCGTTATTGAGCAAAAGTGAAACATCGATTTTATCTCTGTCTGTATCATTGCATGAGTGCTGCTGCAATAATAGAGCTGGGTACATGAAAGATGTATGTGCTGCCGCAATAAAATTGGGCGGGTTTCAAGTTTCCCTAAAACGTTTTTCTAGTTAAAGATGCCGGTTCGTTTCCACCAGAAGCGAAAATTAAGCTGCGGCCGCGAATTTCTTACCTGTAATATACAAAAGTGAGAGAAAGAACGAAAAGTTGTACTTACGAACAAAGATGTTGGACATCAAGGTGGCAGGTAGGCAGAAGATGATGACGAGTATGTCAGCAACAGCAAGATTAACGATAAAGAAGTTCGTTACGGTTCTCATGCGGGGCGATCTAAAAACCACGGCAATAACAAAAAAATTTCCAACAAGTCCGACTGCGAAAACCAGAAGATAAGCAACACAGTAAATGGCGGTCATGGGCATGGAGTGCCTGTAGAAGAGCTCAGGTTGGAAAGCCGAGTCTGTAGCGTTAAGAGAAGCGTTCATTACTAAAGTGGCACCATTAGTTTTAATACCAATCTCGTAAATAGCATTTCTGTGGATATCGCTGCTCTCGGTTTGCCCATTGTTAACGATATCCCAAATGGAATTGCCCAAAAAGTCCGACGACAACATTCTGTTGGCTATAACTCCCTCGTCAACAAAAGACTCTTTGTCGAAGAAAACGGATGCCACGGTGGTAGTGGTGCTGGTGGAGGTTACAAATTTGGCGGCGCGTCTTCTGGCATCGAAGGCGTAGTCGTCTTCCTCCTGGATACGAAGAGCAGCCAAATCAAACGCAGAATTCGACGCTTCCAGCATTTGACGCTCGCTCACTTCGGCCATTTAAATACCAAACATGCTCGGAGTTGAAACTCTTAGGAACTCATGAAGGTCCTATTATCGAATATATTGTTTGCCAAACACTTCATACTCTCCATTTACGATTTATTTGGGCTTGTTTTGCAACATTTGTCACGTTAAATTAATTGTCTTTGCAAGTGGCACGGGGATGCGTTCAGCAACCGCCCAACTAAGCGTTCAGATAAGTTATTCTATCTAAATGTCATTTACAAGCCACGGAAGTTTCAGAAACTTTCGAAGTTGCGCGACTTTGGCAGAGTGGACCGCAACCGTCGCGGCGCACGTTCAGGGGTTGAATGCAGACGTCGCGACGCTCAGCATCATGCTGCAGTTGCGTGGGAGGAAACGAGAGAAGGTCGCGCGTACGATAAGCGTCTGCGCCCACACCCCCACTATTCGCCGGTTTCTGGGAGGGCAATAGTAGGAAAGTGAGCGAAAGATTAAAAGAAAAATTGCAATCGGAAAATCCTGCGAAAATATTTTTGCCTCCGGTATATGGAAAAGTTCATCGATATATAAAACGAGTCGAGCATTCTACTTTACATCTTCAATTTCTAGGATAAGATGAATTCGGAAACTTCTTCGAGGCGCCATTTTTTGTAGCTGCTCCCAATTTCTCCTTTACATTTTTAATACTGTGCTTAAGAACCTCCTCTCGTGAATGTCTTAGATCAGAAAATAGTTTTCTTTGCCTGGTTACCACATGGCCTTGTCTTGTATTAGATATAAGAATAGTTATGGTTTAATCATAATTTCTACATAAATAATATTATTATTCTTATCTTTCAGTAGTTCTAGTTCAAACAGAGACTGACTACAGAAAAATTAACCAATTCTTCAATCTGGGTTTCAAAATTATAGCTTAAATTTGAAATAACGCTCTCAAAGACTGTACGTTTCTAACGGTCACTTTTTGTTAGTATTTTACATAAACTTCAGTTTTACCTTGAATTACATACTCAAAAGTCACAATTTTTGTGATTATTTTCAATTTAATATTCTTTAAACTTTAGCTTTGGTAATTTGAGTGTTAAAATCTGACGGAAGTAATCCTTTTCATAGTCAGTTCAACTATGGTCGGTGTGTCCTTCGTTTCACACTTTACGAGGATGGTTCACCAATTATTGTTCCTATAATATAGAAGGCATTGACAGACAATTGAATAATTTTTTCCTATAAATTTAGTTGTAGACATTAATATATGCCAAGTTACAGGTGCCTATCGTCTTGTTTATAAAAGTTATACATTTAGTATTGCCGTGGTGCTGGTGATTTTATTGAAATGGAAAAATTCGAGACAAAGGCTGCGATTAAATACTTTTTTAAGAAGGATTTATCACCGTAGAAAATTTATAATAACATGCCTGGAGTGATGGGTGATTCTACTCCGTCATATCAAGTAATTATGATTTGGTGCCGGTATTTCAAATTAGGAAGGAAATTGTGTCAACGTGCATCAGGTTCTGGTCCACCAAAAACTGTTGCCACTCAAGAAAACATTTCTGTGATCCATGATACGGTACTGACTGATCGGAGAATTACGATCAAATAGTTTTGTACTAGGAAAAAGGTTTGTGCACGATGGATTCCGAAAATGTTGTCACCTGATCAGAAGCGGGTCCGTTTTCTCACTGCGAGCAATTTGACATTAACGGACACGGATTTGGATGGATTTTTGGAAAGATTTGTAACTGTAGATGAAACCTGGATTCATCACTTTGATCCAGAGTCAAAACGGCAAAGTATAGAATGATGGCATCGCGGTTCCCCGCCCCCACAAAAGTTCCGTGTAACTTTTTCAGTCGGAAAGACAATAGCAACAGTGTTACAGTCATACAATAACGGGAGGCTATTACGTATAACTCCAATTACCAAAAGTTAGTCAGACTACAAAGTGAAAAAGCGTGGAAAATTGAAACGCATTGTGCTGTTCCACTACGACAACGCTCCCGCTCACAAGAGCTGTGTTTCTATAGCTGCTATCCACAATGCTAGATTTTCAATTTTAGGACAACCCCCATTTTCGTCGGATCTGGCCCCCAGTAATTTTCACCTGTTCTCCATTTCTCCATTTTTCGTGCTGTGAATGGGTGCAGAACAAAAAGTTTTTTTTTTCTACAGAAATTCAAGCTCTGTATCATAGTCATACTAAGTGTGTTAACCTTTTAGAGGACTATGTTAAGAAATACAGTTGTTTCAAATGTCTAGGTCATTTGCTTTTATATCAGGGAGAATAAATGATGAACCACCCTCGTATGTAGTGTCAAATAGATGCTTGAATTACGAATCAAATTGCTTGTATTTGAAAATTCCTCAATTTATTACTTTCCAATCGTATATATATATATATATATATATATATATATATATTATATAAATATAATGATTTTACCTAGTGCAAAAAATTGGATGATTAAAATAAGGCTTTTATAAATATAGTTCACAGAATAACTCTGTATACACATGTCAGACCACTTGAAATTTTATTATCATTTAGAAAGAAAATGTAAGCTAATATAAAAACGATACAAACCCAGCAAAATATAGAAAGAAAAAGAAGATGGTCTTAAAAAATTCAACCGTGAATTGGAAGGTCTTCCTTTTCTCTTGAGTTTGAATTATTAATCTATATACGCTAAAGCTATGGCGATGCTGTAAGATGTCAAGTATGAACATAAAACATCCTAATTTATACATTGAAATCTTGGTTTAAAAGGGTATACAGAAGACTGAAAAAGAAATTACCCTTTGAAACGATTATAACGTAACAACCAGTCGATTAAATTTATAGAGTAACGCCGATAGGCCTAACCCCAACACATCCACGAACATTCAATCAGGTCATAAGACTAACTTGTAGTGTATACTGTTATATTACTGTGTTCTGACTATTGATATATACTGAACTAATAATATAAAAACTGCTCTATAGTCTTAATAAACGTAATTATAGCAATTTTAAATCAACACGTTCTTAGAAACAATAATTGTGAAGCTTTACATCCCATGAAGGAGCTTGGCCTGCAAGGCGGAAGGTTAGAGCTCCCGTACCCTTACTTTCACACCTGCCAAATTCATGACACATGGTGATGGGGTGGGCATCACCTATTAGACTACCAATGCTATATCATAGGAATAACATTTTCAGGATTATACATTTTACAATCATTTCAATAGAACCTGGTACAGTTTCAGCTTGTACTAATGAGTAATGACTAAGATCGGCGAATGCTCTGAAAACCTTAAAATAACTCTTTGTGATGGTTTCAGTAGATAACATTAATAACACTGTTTCAATTTAGTTAATAGGCTCAAATAGCCGCATAACTTTGAAATTATATTTGATCCATTATATACACTGCCCCAAGAAATTAACGCACCATTTATTAATGCTGCTATAAAAGAAAAGTAGTGAGCTATCTACTTCAACCAAATGCATGGGATGCATGTCTGATACAAACCTGATAGACACATGTTACTCTTGGTATGTTTCTACATCTTTAACTTGGTAGTTAAAAAAAATTAATCAATTTTACATGCACATTTACAATTTACTTGCAGTTTCGTTTCACTATAAAACGTATAGCTGTCATCAAACAATTGCTTGTACGATCAGGCAGTCAGGGTGGTTCGAAATATAATCCTAGGCGCCACCTGTTTAAAAAAAACCCTTATTCCTCGAAGATGACTCTGGTAAACAGGAACCTTCCTGGAGAACGGACTTACCTTGCTGGATAATACTAAACTTATTTTACAAGACCCAATAAAACACAAGAGTAATTGACAGAATTCCAAAATATAATAATCGAGAAAATTAATTATTCAATACAGACATAAATATATATATGAATATACATAAAAAGAAAGAACAGACCACAGTACGTCACTGTCTCTGATTTAATTTTATAAAACATAATCTAAACTAACTTCCTAGGGAAAACAATAATGCGTAGATCGAATAAATTAGGAAGTGTTTATTCACTTAAAAAAAAAACCAAAATCATTACCACCGAATTTCCGACTAGTATTGACGGTATCACAAGGCCTCGTATACGCAATAACTAGCTTAATTACCCAAAATATAATGGTATATACACTCGGACAATTCCTAACTTACGCAAAATTCCCCCTTTTTAGTGAACTCTAAATCAGAAATTTAGTCTCGTAATCTGCAGACCATTTAACAAGTTCTCGGTGTACATAACGTTATTATAATATGAAACAGAATTCTTCAATTAAAATATTGAACTTAATTAAAAAATAGTCGCGTAGTTATTATATTTCAACAGAATAATGCCTACGCAAATAAACCGAGTTGTGATTATTCGTCCTCTGCTGGTTCTCTGATTTCTCGAAAATTTCGTGGAATTATCAACCCAATGTATGAAAGTTAAACAGTTAGTTAACAAACCTTGAACGTAGGATGTCCTCGTCTCACACCTGACACGCAACGAACTCGCTCCGCACACCCGCTAATCAATCCATGTAGCTCCAATAAAGATTTCTCTGTACTGGAGTTATCGGTTTTGCGAATTTTTCAACGTCGTTTTTAAATTCGAATCAATTTCCGGATGGTTCCACTCTTCCGGCTGCTGTTTAATGCCTAAATAAATTCAACTGTCTTAGAAAAGAAAAAAGTGGAATAAGGACCTTCCTAGGCTTACCATACGATGTTACATTGGCAGAAGAAAAACTCTCCAAGAGTGCACTATATTAGGATTTCTCCCGGGGAAAATTTTACTATCACTCTACCGTGTTTAAGTTTCCCCGACAGGCGACCAGGGCAAGGGCGACCACGTACTACCGCTGTAGAAGATCGTTTTCTTCGAATGCGTGCACTAAGAGAGCGCTTTACCAACGCAAGAGCCTTCCAAAGACAACTTTCAGCAGTACATAATGTGCAGGTTAGCATTGAAACCGTTCACCAGCGTCTTCTGGAAAGAAATCTGAGAGCCAGATTACCAGCTACTGGCCCACAGTTGACTGCAGACCACCGCAGACACAGATTGCATTTTCCTAGAAACCACTTGAACTGGGAAAATGAAGATTGGAGACACATTTTGTTCACAGACGAGTCCAGATTTTGTTGGAGTTATGATAGGCGCATTCGAGTTTTTAGACGTCCAAATGAACGATATGCGCAATGCAATTTTGCCCCCACGACTGCATTTGGTGGTGGCTCAATAATGGTGTGGGGAGGCATATCTTTCACAGCCCGCACAGACCTGCAGATCTTCCCCAACGGCACTTTAAACAGTCAGAGGTACATTACGAATATCTTAGAACAGTTTGTTGTGCCACATGCCCCATACATCGGAGACAACTTCCATTTAATGCACGACAACGCCCGGCCCCACACAGCCAGAATTGTGCAAGAATACCTAGACGACCTTGGTACTCCTGTTATGCAATGGTCAGGTGTCCCGACTTGAATCCCATTGAGCACCTCTGGGACATTCTAGGAAGACAAGTACGATCCCTTCAACTACCCCCTGCAACTATTAACGACCTAGGGAATTCATTAATGGAAATGTGGGACAATCTTGAACAAGAGCAGTTAAGTGTGTTAATTTCAGGCATGGAACGTCGTTGTCAAGCTGTCGAGGTGGAAACACAGCCTACTGAAACTGTAAACTTACAATTTTTCAGTTTTCGGATTCGATTTTTTTAATTTTTGCGCTGATTGTTGTTAAACTGCGTTAATTGTTGTGAATTTTGGTAAAATATGGTTTCCTTAATTTTAAGCATTATCTATGCCGGCCTCGGTGGTCTAGTGGTTAGCGCATTTACCGTTAAATCTGAGGGACGCGGGATCGAACCTGGCTGAGGTCGGCGAGATTTTTCTAGCGGGGAAAAATCTAAAAATGCGCCTTCTGTTGGATAAGAAGTAAAGCTGTAGGTCCCGCGCCACTGTGGCCTAAGAGCATAGAGATGCTTGGAAAGCCGCGTCCTAAATCTCGCGCTTTCAAATCATCATCATCATCAAGCATTCATTACATGCAATACTTTATAAAATATTGCGATTGTTAGTGAGCAGTGTATATTATTTCAGCCGATATTGACCATTACCATCTTAATATTGAAGCCTAAATTTAAATCACTACTTTTAAAATGTATTGTTTGTAATGAGCATTTTATATAAGTGCTTTACAGAGGATCTTGTATTATTGCAAAACTTTCCTATAACGTTGAAGTACAACTATCAAGTTCATGGAACGGTTCACGCTCCTTTCAGAAATAGTATATCATGTTTAAGTAATCCAGACAAGTCGCTTCGCCAAGTAGTAGTTACTTTGAGTTGGAATTGTCAGGATCATACTTTTGATGATTATTGTGATAATATATCTTACACATGCACTTAAGTAATACCAAGCAGGTAGACTTAGAATAAAGTTTGTTGTGTCTTAGAAAAACCTATATTTTAATTAATTAGAAAATAATTAAAAAAGAAACTTAAGGTTTTTAATTTAGAGCTTTAACTCTTACGTCTCATTAAAACGGAACATTAATAGTATGCGAAATTAAACTAAACACCTATCTTTAGAGATTAAATTAGCATAAAGTAGAAATCTTCTAACACACTAATCTCTATTTATTGGAAAAACATAAAAGAAATTGCATTCCTAAATGAACTGTACTAAAGTATTTTAGTGAAATGGTTTTAATTCATTTATCCGTAAAGTGTACTAGTCTGAATAATAAGTACTCCAATCTTCCTCTTTATTTTAAACATCAGTATTATGAGTATGCTGAAAAGTTGCTGTCTCATGTACAAACGAATAGCATAAATACTTATTTTCAGCTTCATCTGCCCTTCCGACTAACAAATTTCCTTTGTTGGTAGCTTTGTGATTTTAGCGCCGTGCTGGTCGCTTTAAATGATAGATTTTTATATTTCCGCTAATCTGTGTATGATTTTCGCTGTTTATCTTTAACTACAAAGTTCTGGTACATTTATCTGATTTTGAACGGAAATTAAATTTCAGAGGGATTTGGGTTTACACAACCGAACGGGTATGCAAGTGCCAAGATAGCCATGTGTCCCCGTAAAATAACCGCAGTAAACTGGAAAAACGACCACTGTCACCCACACCCCTCATTTTGCAAATTGCTACACAAAAAAGTTCTCGACCCTTGCTGCTGAATCGAAAGCCCGCGCAAGTGTGAAAGTACATCGATTAAATAAACCAATCGCCACGGCAGTCTGTACACGTTTCCTTGCTTTCAAGACAAACAGCAAAAAATGGAAAATCTCCTACAATACGATTTTTATCGCCCAACCAGCTACACAATCACCCCGAGGGTGAAGAAAAACCAAACGATAGAGTGTGAAAACTTAAGGTCAGCAAGTTAGTGCGTAGTAGTTAAGCTTTATCTTCTACCTCAAAGATAAAGAAGCCGTTACGCAGAAATTCATGAAAACAATAAAGTCATAAGGTTAAGATAAAAGTAATTTTATTTTTTCATATAATCATTAAATACAGGAAAATATTGATTTGTTAAAAAATATAATTTTAAGTTTATGCTACAATAGGTACTAGTTTTAGACCTTAAGAAACCAAATGAAATGCTTTTGAAAAATGACCCTGTATTGGTCCTTCTGTATAATTATAGACATATTTGAATTGATTGGTCCAATTTGAATTAAAGGTTAAAACCGACTGAGATGTTAAAGTGCTTTTCGGCATCTGCTAATTCACGAATCCATCATCAGTTCGACTTAACTTTGATATTTAACAGAGTTTAACAGTAAAACTTTAAGGTGTACATATATCCTTACAAAGAACTTCTAAAAAAACCCTCTTTCTAAATGTCCTAAAAGCCTTTCTTAAAAACTTGGTATATATTGAAATGTTTTTCGATTAATTTATTTTCATTAAAATTGTAGCCGCTACTATTTGTGTTTAATTCCATGCCCATCTTAAGAACCTGGTATCGAGTAAACTTAATCTCCTAATTTAGTAATCCTCGAACACCAGCATTTTAATTATTAATTATTACATAGATATACCTTACTTTTTATTAACTAACAATAGAAGTTTCTTATTAGGTAAATGGCATTAATTAAATTGATATATTTAAGCAAATAGAACAGTATTTCGTATTTTCATCTATATTTGATATATGTGGTATAATTAAACATATTTCGTATTTCTTCAAACTTTCTATTTCTAAAATTTGTTACTCGGTATTTTAAAAATTGGTGATTATCCTGATGGGTTGCATAGCGGAGTACTGAGGACGTCGATCAACCGGTACTAGTGCAAAATAGTGCAGCATAATTCGCGCTGCTCAGTACTTGAATGGATGGATCAATATAGTGGCATATGCAACTGGTCGTGCTTTGGAGGGCACGTAAAACCGTCGGTCCCGGTTGTCATACAAACATCTTTGACAATCCAAAACCATGTAGTAGAACTTCTCGTCTATGTTCGACAGATTAAGTTAGCCTCCTGCCCGGTATATGTTCAACAAGGAGCCACAGTGATTACAATACAAACTTTATTACCCGTCAGGGTCGGGACGTGGGTGGGTTGTGTGGGTGACGGATATGTGAAATAGACGGAAAATAGAAGCTTCTTAAATTTTGTTTTATTTTTTTCTACAATATACAAATCTTATATCTTCTTAGGGTGCTTTGTCTCTTACGAGACGTAGCGATCTTCTCTCCTATGCGCGTTTAGAGTGCCACAGACATAGAGGACCTACAGCTTAACGTGGGCTCCGAACCATGGGAAGTGTAAACACTTCTACTCCAGAGAAGATTTACTAGGCAGAATACCTCGCTGGTTTGCCATTGCCTTGCGAGGGAGAACGGCCGTTAAAAATCCGATGTTCCGGTACTGGGAATTGAACCCAGGACCCTCAGCGTAGAAGTCTAACGCGCTAACCTCTAGCCTACGGCCGCCTCTTATATGGATGTATACATATATTTAATATTGCATACTACATAGCACGCACAAGCACTAGGATATTCTAAACATCTGCGGGAAACTTTAACCACGTGTAGCTGATGATATTTAACATTTAAATCACCTTGTAATTTATTTTCATATTCAGCTCGGTTACGAAGATATGCGACTTCAAAGTTTTTTTACATCACTTCATTATCATGTAAATTGTTTTTCATTTCTTGTCTGCTTGTAATATACTTCAGTGTTTTAAAAATCTAACAGTCCAAGCTTAATTTCCAGTTAAGAAAAATATACAATTTAGTGCAAAAGGTGGATGAAAACTGACCCAAAAGTGAGAAAGTGAAAAGAGTTATCAATCAAATAGATAGAAGTAGAGCGCTGAATATATGGAAAGCAACTATGAAAAATATGCGCATATGGATGCACCTTTTTTTAGCGTAAATATGCGGAGATTTATGAAAAATATATCATATATGCAAAATATGCAAGTACTTTTGTTTCTGGTAAGGTAATCAAATGTCTTTCAAAATTCTCTAACAAAAGGATTGCCTCCTATCAGTAAACATATATTTATACACCGAAAAGCTTCTTTCTACATCGACAGACGTAATTGGAGCAATTTTCAATTTTGTAACAATATCTGTACTTAGCTATAATTCTGAGACATATTCCTTAACACTTTTGCAACATTATTTAAAATATCGTATCCAGAATTTTTTTTGAATACATTACGTTATTTTTCATAAACTGTAGTTCCAAATTTTTCCATAACTTTTGAACATAAATGAGTATAAGTATTAATTATTTCCGCAGAATCAGATAAGGACATGTAATGTTTCTCTAAATCTGAAATAGTTTTAGGTACAAAACTATAATTGCGTTTTAGAAAAACAGGTTGGCAAGATACCTCCCGGGATTTCAAAAATTTTTTTGAATTCTTTATAGCTTGTCTACTATCAGTCAAATTTTACTACTTAATAGGACAACTCGAAAGCTTAAACAACTACGCAATAACAACAAAAATTAATGCATTGAAACATTGCTAAAGAGCTTTTCCCTACAGAAGCTACTGCCTATTTTCTCTGGAGGCCAACAAAAAAAAAATAAGTTAAAAAGCCTCTCCGCCGATTAGGACACAACAAGGAACTTGGGCAAGAACAGAGAAAAAGCACGCCATCGCTAAACACCTATCAGAAGTTTTTCAACCGCATCCCTGGATTCTACAATCGAACAGGACCATAGAGTTATACAGAAGGTCAGTGATGCCTTTAAAGCCAAACAATATTGTTCGGCAGCATTGTTGGACAAGCGTTCGACAAAGTATGGTATATCACAAATTACGCTTACTTATCCCGCTGAACTGCTTCCTGGTCCTTAAATCTTGTCTCCATTACAGGCACTTCCTGGTAAAAGTTGAAACTAAATATAGGAGTATCCAAAGGCAGCGTCCTGGGGTCACTATTGTACCTACTGTACACTGCAGACCTACCGACTACACCACCAACCTTTGCAGATGACACTACAGCCCTAGTCGCCGATAGTGATTCCATCACTGCCTCGCAGAAACTAGAAACAACTATCACAACTTTACTATCAATTGAAAATTGGTTAAAGAAATGGAGAATAAAAGCAAACGAGACCAAGTCCGACCATATAACCTTCGCCACACGTCCTTCGCCCATATAAATAACAGACAACTATCTCAAGAAGAAAAAGTAAAGTACCTCTGGATGCACATTGATAGAAGGCGCAAGCACATTTTCACAAAACCTAAACAACTTGAATGATCGTCCTTAGAACCCTGCCCCCTGAGAGCAAAATCCTAGTGTTACAGGTGTATGCTAATAAGCATGGAAACTATAACCTGATCTCAACAACTTGAATGATCGTCCTTAGAACCCTGCCCCCTGAGAGCAAAATCCTAGTGTTACAGGTGTATGCTAATAAGCATGGAAATTATAACCTGATCTCCTCAGGAACCCTATTAATTCCATCCGTTAAGCAAATAGTGTGAATCAAATTCCTATAAAAAAGACCGCCAATTAACAATAGATATGCAATATATCGCCCGCAACTATCGGTAGTTTCGCCTACTATCAAATATATACCATATAACTGTTGTCAATTATTTATTTTAATTGTTAAATTGTATTTGAGTAAACAGATTCAACAACACATGTTCGTAAAGCGCTGTCATCAGGTATATAGTATTGAATATACTTGTTGTAAAACGATCTGAGGTTTGCATTATTTATTTTTTTAAGTGGAATACTAGTTGCTATTGGAGTTTTATACAAGTCTTCATAGAATGTTGCTTATTGGATGTTCATAGAACTTGTAGTCACGCGTTGACGTAATGTTTGCTGAGATTTTGTAGATTTTCTTAGTTTTTCGCACTTGCCGCGTTTTAGCATACTGGTCAATCAAAAACTTCTTATCGCTCGATACTTGACCAATTAATATTAATATAATTAAGAAACAGTTTTCCTAGTTCATCATAAATAAGGATAATTAGAAGGAAACAGAAAATGTTTTAAGCTTAAAGTTTTGGTGTTAAATTTTAAAAGTATAATTGTATGCCTATGTCTACCTACTGGTTTATTGCACTCCCGGTAGAACACCTTATCGCCACCCACTACCAGTTCAGAGTAGCCTTTGATCCAATTTGTTATTCTAGACATTGTTGTTTTAAAACTGACCTAATTCATTGCACTTTTACACTGCCCAAAAATGATCTTCCGGTGGTCAATCAAATACTAAACGGAAAAAGTATATTAGCAAGGTCTTACCCTATCTTGGTCGTTAAAGACTTAACAGAAAAACATGAATGGAATTCCCGCAACCACTTCTTGAGAATTAGAAAGTTTTAATCCTAACTTCTACCATTTTAAAACCAGAAACTGGGAAGCATAAATTTTCTATGCAATTTTTAAACAAAACAACTCACCAGGCATAGGGACCTCGGTGGTCTAGCGCAGCAACGCATTGACACTCGAGGTCACGCTGAATTGCGCTGGGGCGACCGCATTTCAGTTAGTTAAGTTTAGAGCTGCATGTTGCATGAATGGTTAGTATGTAAGAGACGTCCGCACCCCACTGAAGTAATGCGAAAGCGGTTCCGGGGGAGGGGGTAGTATCAAAGAATGAAAAAAAACAAAACTCCCCAGGCATAAATATGCAATACATGCAAACTTTTACCAAAAAATGTAACAAAAAGCCAAATATGCAAAATAGCAATATAAAATTTAAATTGTGCAAACCGTGCGTATAAGAAGACACAAAAATCCGCGCTCTGGAAATCAGAATTTAAACACAAAATTCACAATTTTTAAACCAAAGTTTGTAACGAAGCGTTACTAATTTTATATTATTATTTCGAGATTTAGGACTCCGTTTAATTTGTTTACATGTCGTTTCTATTTAGAAGTTTATTAGTTTGATTTTTGGGTAATATTATTGTGTACCGACCGATGTCTTTCCGTATGCACCCCGTATTATTTTCATTTTAGAAGTGTCTACCGATTTATGTAAATATCATTATGTACCGTTTAATTTATACTTTGAATTTAAGGCCGAAGAAGGTAATTTATTTATTACGTACCGTGTACATTTAGAATTCCTAGGTTGTTTTGTTATTATCATCTGAGACCGTTTTATTTTGATACCGTCATTAGGGGAATGTTTAATTACCAGTTACGATTATATCCGAACAATTAGCATTTATATTTATATCCGAATATTGTAAATTTGGTTTATTCGAAATGCATTTACGCGTGGAGATCAGATAACCGCACCTACAACGTATAGTTGGTGGGGTAGCCACGTATTCCCTACTCTTAGCTGGAATGCGCAAATTAAACCAAAAATTGTAGCAACAGTTACCGGGCGGGTATAAATACAAGCTCTCGAGCATTAAAAGAGCTATCTTCGCTCCGGTCCAGTTCGAGAAGGTCCAGCAGCTCCAGCCAACCACCGAAGAAGAAGACCAGGTACATCCCAACCCCGAGGCACTGTTTGGGTAAGGAATTGTTGTATTTCGGCATTGTTTGTTATTCAATCACATTGTATACCGTTCTCTCTTTCTCTCTCTCACTCCCTCTCTCCCGCTCTCTCACTCCCTCTCTCTCTCTATCCCATCAATCAACCCCGCACCTTTTCCCTTACGGCTGCGATTGTCCTGACGTAAGGTCCTTTCGGAATTCACCATCGCTGCGACCATCCTGAGGTGGTGCTTTCCGATCCCTTTTCTCTCTATCCCCCCTTACGGCTGCGTTTGTCCTGACGTAAGGTCCTTACTGAATTCACCATCGCTGCGACCATCCTGAGGTGGTGTTTTTCCGATCCCCTTTCTCTGTCTCCCCCTTATGGCTGCGTTTGTCCTGACGTAAGGTTCCTTCCGGGAAATACCGTCGCTGGGTCTGTCCTTAGGCGGTGTCTTCCACCATATTTTCTCGTCTTGCTAGAGAGAGAGAACCGTTATAGTCTGTTCATACCGGGGTTTGTACCCACCAGGTGCCGAAATATCCGATTTCCTGCCTCATATACCGTATTGATACCGCAGTTGCTACTGTATCTGCTACCGTATTGCTACCGTACCTGCTACTGTTTTGCTACCGTATTTTGCTACTGTATTGCTACCGTATTTGCTACCGTATTGCTACCGTATTTGCTACTGTATTTGCTACCGTTTTGCTACTGTATCTGCTACCGTATTTGCTACTGGTTATTTTGTCACTGTATTGCTACTGTATTGTGACTGTGAAATTCTGTATGTTAATCGCTAAAATATATGTATTAAACCATTCTTGCTTTAATTATTTCACGACGCAGTACAGTTAGATATCTATGACTGCTTCCGAAACTGCAGTTAAGTGACATCAGTCCCCTGGAAACCGACGTCTTCAACTGTAGCTACCTAGGACTTCGTTATCCCTCCCTGGACAACGAAGCAGCGACGGAGAGTAAACTTCGTAACAAAATCTGGCGCCCGAGGCAACCGAAGCAATTGCACGTAATAAGCATACGTGCAGTTGACCCGCAGAGTTAGGCAAAGAAAAGAGCGTCACGAGTTTTTACTTCTAGAACATAACGAGTATTAGAGTGCTGAATAATCGAGGTTCTACTGTAATTTATTTTGAGAAATTTCAATTTTTATCGATTCTAATAATCCTATACATGCTAGCACCCAACCACTATAGTGGTTTATTCAATAAATGTTAAACATTATAAAATAAGGATACTACGAGATGATAGCAATATTCCAGGAAATATTCCTTGAGATATATTCAAAAAAATAAATTAAGTATTGGAGATATTAATATGGCCATTAATATTTTTATGTAAAATTATCAAAATGTCTAGTTTAAAATCCAGATCATGTTAGATTTGCATCAACACTGGGATTTTAACGTTTGCAAACCTGAAGTAAATTCTTCAATTTCTGCTTGATAACATCAAAAACCAAATGCAACGTATTTTATTTACATTGCACTTAAATCACTTGGATTTTCCTGAAATTGTTTCTGCATATTCATCATCATTGTCATCATCAACAGCCCTCGATGGATCTTGGCCTCCTCAAGGATTCTGCGACATCTGATACTATCTTGGGATTCATTATACCAGTTTTTTATTCCTATACTTTTCAGATCTTTTCTAACCCTTCTATTAATCGTAGTTAGGTGTACTTCTTCTTCGATTTTCCCAGCATATTAAGTAAATTACTTTCATGGATACTCCAGTATTTCATAAGAACAAACTAATGATAAGTTGTCAACCAAAATATTGATAATGATAGTGTTCCTGATAGCTAAAACATAATCTTCAGGCGACCCATATCAACAATATTGGTAGTTATTCATATCCTGAACGTACGGAACACCTATTTAATAGACGCTATCTGTAATTTTTGTCTGTTTTTGATACACGTACATGCCTTACTTCTGAGCAAATGTCGAAATAATGAAAGGCATAGGACAATACAGGTATCCCTCGTATATATTAAGCCCGATTAAATACACGATAAGATCATATCTTTCTGATTAAAGCCGAAAATAGCAAACATTTCTGATTTTTAATTAGTAGCTTAGCTCGTAGCAAAAACAAGTATGTAATGAATAGGTCATTAAATTTAAAATTCCCGGCAGGCTGTAAAGACAAGCTTCGATAAATTTTTGTTTTTTGGTTACATAATGATTTTAGTACCTCACATTACAGATTTCCAAAAGCACCATTTGAAAATAACCACTTAGTTGTGAAGAAAAAAACTAAATTGTGAATCAATTTATATTCTCCAACGGTAGGTAACATGACACATTTAGTCACCGCATGACTACAAACAGAACAGAATTACATATTTCACCAATTTGCAAAATTATTTATCCTAGCAAAATAATAATCCACTTTGTAGTAAAATACAATATATTTCACATATCGAAAATATTTAAAACTTTTCAAGATATTTGTAATATCATATACTTCCAAAAATTAACATTATTGCTCATCTAGTTACGAATTTATAAACTAGTGTTTGCCGTTACTGTACATCTAACAATGTTTAATACATTAATTGTCACTATGAACTTGGAATATGGGAAAGCCCAAACAACTGTTTAGCTCATTTTTATATACAATTTTAAGAAAACCAAAACTTAGTGTGGGCCAGCAGTATTCCGAGGCAAATAACTGCGAGTTCAAGTAAAACACGATCTGAATTTCAGGGTAGACAATTTTTTGTTCTGAACTAACCAAAGTGGCAATTCGAACTGATCAATTCATTTTCGAACTTTTAATTGAACTTCCTGGCAGGACGTACTACAGAACGCGAAGAAAATTATTAATCATTCTGGAATCGAGTGCCGGCAATAAAGGTTGATTGTTAAATTTACTTAGTTGTGTAATAGCCAATATATGGTTTCAGTTCCATGCAAAATTTTAGTAAAACTACTAAACCGTAATTAGAAACCCATATCATGCTTCGCAGGTGTTATCGACGTATCTCGATCCCACGGATTTTATTAAAGTTATTAAAATTATATTGGCATTGTAATCGTAAAAGTTGCTCTTATCGAGTATTTCTATTTTTAGGTGCGTTTGGTATCCAGCCGCTTACAATTTGGTATCTTATTGCTTATTTTAAATAAAACCGGGAATAAAAGCTATTTATACTACAAAAAATGTACAATATCCTTATGATTTTTTCTAAATTTCCATATTAAGGCAACTATTGTTTAACACTTCATCGATTTTAATAAAAATTTATGGACAAGTGGTAGAATTTAGAGATAGGTAACAACATAAATTCAAGAAGTTGCCATCTTCACAGTACCGAGGAAAGTGGCTCAGCAGTAGAGCGTTAAGCTTTCATTCGGGAGGTCTTGAGTTCCAACCCCCAGGCCGTCTGTCGTGACTCAGGTTTTTTCGTGGTTTTCCTGGGTCACACAGGTAAATGCTGGGACAGTATCATCCACGCAAGTCTATTATCCAATTTTCGTGGTCTTTCCTCTCCTTATATTCCCATTACTAGTTGAAGAGGGGCTTATGGTTGCGGTGCGGAATCCTAAGCGGCCCGCCCCCTAGTGGGGAATGAACTTACGTTGATTTTCCTTTCCTTATCTTCACAGATTTGAAGTTACAGACGATCAAATTATGAGCATTTTCCGCTTTCGAAAGTGCAGTTTTTATTTTAAATACATATTATATGTTTTTTTGCTAAGGATTTAAAAGATAGATTATATATTACTTTTAAGAATCTAAAGTTTGTTTTCGTTCAGTATATAATTTGATTATTTTTTTTAAATCTAATATAATCACATAAAACATACACCTACTTAAACGTAAACGATTTTGCGATATGTGGCAAATCTGAATCATTAAATTTAATAAAAAGTATATGATATATCGAATATAACTCGCCATAATTGTGGAAAGTTTCATAATGCCGTCTTAATGGGAATACAAAACAATTATTTACCTTCGTTGACGCCACTGAAGTTGGCACTTTGGTTGAAAAATAAAGTTGGTCATGATTGTAATAAAATATAGCTTTCAAACTGGTCGCTTATAACCAACAATTTTATGAAACAACACAATCACAGTAGCTATAAAGAAATAACAAACTGTATGCAAATTAACAATAGTAAATCAATATTACAAAAAAGTTGGAGTGGAAAGTTTTGTTCAATATGTTTGATACATGTGTCTGTGGTAACGCAAAAAAAATATATTGCATTTGCAATCTAATTCCAATTTATTATTTTTATCTTGTATTGGGTATATAATATAAATAATAGAATAAAATAAAGCCGCTTTGTTTCGAAGATACAAGGCGAGAAAAATTTTCGACAAAACCAATTTTGATATTTTTTAAATTATTAATGTAGCCGAAATAAAAGTATGGCGTACTACACTGGGCCTACCGACTATAAAAAATTTTTAAAAATGCGTTGATATCTTTTAACAACATTCCGATTACTAAGAACGGCTGGTTTATCCACTAATAGCTGGCAAGTGCAGACATTGAAAATAAAATCAGTTTAAACGTAGATTTCATTTGAATACGTCTCGTGATTAATCATTTTGTATGTGTCGAATTTGTTGAGACTGATTGACGTTTGGATGTTTCACGTGTATTTTCTGTCTTTAATAATTAAACTTTTGTTAGTGAAGTCCTCTATCATGAATCGCTATACGAACGCCGAGATGACTGACATGCATTTCATTTATGGACGTGCTGATGGCAATTGGGTGGTTGTACATTGAACGATTTCCTGACCGACATGTTCCTGATAGAAAAACCTTACAAAGTATTCATCAACGTCTTCATGAAACAGGCACATTGAAGCGAAGTGGAAGACCAGGAAGGCCAATGACAGTGAGATCGGTAGAAGTAGAAGAGAATGTGCTGGACATGGTAGAGGAAGATCCAGGTACTTCTAAAAATTGCAAATACTTTGAATGTAAGTAATGGGACTGTTTGGAAAATTTTTAGGGACTATTTGTTGTACCCATACCACATACAACGCGTTCAGCCACTTCTTCCTGTTGATTTTCCTCCACGTATTGCATTCAGTCAATAGGTTTTATACACATTGGTTCAAATCCCTCAACTACTGACGCTGATTCTTTTTACCGATGAAGCGAATTTCTCAAGAAATGCAAGAAAGAATTTTCACTATAACCATGTGTGGGCTGAAGAAAATCCACATGAGGTTCTTGAAGATCGTTTTCAACATCAGTTCTCGTTGAACATTTGGGTTGGAATTGTGGGTGACTGGCTAATTGGACCGATATTTCTACCAGGAAGACTTACCGGCGAGGTGTATCGCAACTGTTTGGAACAGACTCTACCTGAGTTTCTGGAGGATATACTATCGGTAACAAGAAATGCAATGTGGTTTGTGCACGATGGTGCACCAGCGCATTTTAGTGTGGTTGCTCGTGAGCTTTGAACAGTAACATACGGATTTCGCTGGATTGGTCGAGATGGACCTCACTTATGGCCTGCTCGATCCCCGGACTTAAACCCCTCGATTATTTCCTATGGGGCCATCTAAAGTCATTAGTTTATTCTACTCCAGTGGAAAATGTGGAAGATTTAAGAAATCGGATAACTGCTGGGTGCTGGGTAACTCAATAAGAATCGACCCTGGTGTTTTTGAAAGAGTTGGGCAGTCAATGAGGAGAAAATTGGATTGTTGCATCGTAGCTGGAGGTAGCCATTTTCAACAGTTCTTGTAGATTAAGAAACTTTACATGTAATTATGGTAATAAAATGTTGTTATTGTCGAAAATCTTTTTCGCCCTGTACCATCGAAACAAAGCGGCTTTTCAAAAATCATCAAAGGGCAAAATATTCTTAGCATAGTCCAGGGAATAACCACTTGAATTTTTGCCGGATGTTTAATAAACACCCTGTATAATAGAAAATAATTTTCTTAAATACATTTTCACAAATAACACTGTAATATAGGTTACAAGTGCAACGACAATTTTACTTTCCTTATACTCCCATTATGTATGGGGATGCATTATGATGGTAAAAAGTGTTACGCAGTGGTTTAATAACTCATCTGCAATGATATTATGATAACCAAATTACCACAACAAAATATTTGTTCCAAAACTAGCTATCGTACGATTGTCTAACAGTTTTCACGACCACGATCTTATTGAAGAGATTTCGAGAATGGTGTTCATGAGTGTTTAATGGTTAGAACATTACTAAGTTCGAAATGTTTCTACAGAAGAAGGCTATACACAAAAGTCAATCTCAGAAATGTCAAGAAACCTTCCGCGCATACAGTCCAAGAGCTTTTACAATCTCCATTGCTGTCGAATACTAAACGGATTGGCCTTTATATACGAGGGATCTCGCAGTTTGTAGACATATTTTTCTTGCTTCTTGCTTGGCAAATATTTCTCAAACACCAACTAGTTACATCAAATCAAATAGTTTATCATAGGGACTTCTTCATACCAAATTTGAAGAGAAATTAGGAAAATATTTTAAAATTACGAAACGACAAGGTGTTTAGAGGTTTACAAATAACATCGCTAAAACAACATTCAACACAGCAGACTTTGCAACTGAAAGACAAGCTTAGCTCGAATGATTCAGTATTACTAACACGCTCATAATTTTTTTTTTCCTGTATCATTATTTAGTAAATAATGTCAAACTATAAACGCTTTATTATAAGATTACGCTAAGCAAGTAACCAGACTCTTATGTGCCCAATAAATGTAAAATATTTTTCATAACATTGCTGTAAAAAAAATTTTTTAATTCGTGTGGACTGCGCTTAGTTGATGTAGGTGCAAAAGAGCTAGAGCTTGTCGAGCAATATACAACGGCGCTCTATCTTGCTGAAACCCCTACGACTCTATCGGGTAATTTCTTGTTCCGTAAAAACTAGTGATGAGAGTATCTCGAATGAAATCATTCGAAATATACGATTATGCATATATTTGGAGATATCTCGAGATGCGAGTAATTCATTCGAATCATAAAAACTTCTCGAACTACGTTCGTTTGGTGTCGCGCGCATTTCGAATGAAACAATTCGAAATGTTCGGTTATGCATCAGCGAGGTGTGAGTAATTCATTCGAATGATAGAAACTTAGCGGATTACTTTCGTTCCATTGTTCGGCAGGTAATCTAGATATTTTTTATGCCGGTGTATAATTTGAATAGTATGCGAATGAATTGTAAAATGTGGTGGCTAAATTGGTCGTCATGATAACGCTTATAATATAATAAGATAATATAAACTATTAATCAATTATAGTAGAATAATTAGAAATGCCGTTAATATTCATTAGCTTATAATATATATCACGGAAAACCATAAAACCGCATTTACATCAGATTAGTTCTATAATGTGACGAAATTTAAATAATCAGAATCCTGTCGAAAACCGAAAAAATAATTCGAAATAAGATCCAGAGTGCAGGAAGTAATTATTCAAAAGGTAGGATGCGAAACATATCTCGTATTGCCGAAATGCGCGCTAGTTTTGGATTCGAATAATTATTGTATTATAAACTGTTCTATCTAAGGAATGTTGATAGTCAAAGGTCTTGTATTTGAAATTGTATAGAGTAACAGTTTACTTTGTTTTAAAAATATAAACTAGAAGTCGATCTACGTTCTACATATTTTTAAATCATTCCTAATTTTAATTTCCCAATCAGTTATCCACTCAGACCACGTTCATCAACGAATATTTCATTAAAATATCAAAAAATAATAAAAAATAAATAATACTCTTCCTATCCCTGTAGCATTAAAATAAAAAATAAATGTTTTAATTATGAAGCAGAATATGTGCTGAACACAACACAATAAACGAAGGTGCATAACAAAATATAAACTGCTCTTTTTTCGTTGGTGTAGTTATACTTGGTATTGCGAGCAAACGGATGGCGGGCAATGTCTTGGCGAGCATCTTTCACTGCAAGTAAACGGTGGCGAACAAACGGCGGCGAGCAAGTGGTGGCGAGCAAATGACCTAGAACTCTATGTTACTCTTATATTTTGAATACAAAATTAACCCTTTCTTCTACTTACTTACCTTTTATATCCAATTTCAGATGATATGTTCAGAGACAGTTATATCAACAGAGAAGAGAACCCAACTTACCTACATGTTGAATAAGGAAATCCCGTAACATTTAATGAAAATAATACAAAATATGCATCCAGAAAATTATTGGGATACGAAATAGACCGCAAGAAAGCAAAACAGCTACAATGAAGTGCGTGAAAGATACCTCTCGCTGTAACTATTTGATATTTAAATACAGTATATACATGGTGGTTCTAAACATGTGCGAAAATCTTTAATCAGGTAGGTATATCTGATGTTGTTCAACCCCTAAATCACCTAGTAATTTTTTTAATTCGGCGCCAATACGGAGATATGGTATTTCAAAGTATTTTTAAATCAATTCATAAAAAAGTAAATAACTACTTTGTTTCTTGTTCGATTATGATAAACTTTATTGATATGGGAAGCTTAAATTCCTGTTGAGGAAAATGTAGAAATGACTGTGAAAGTGGATGACATCTGACCTAAAATTGAAAAATGTTATTTTATTTATAGATTAGGGCAGATCTTGAAAACGAGATCGTTAGCCTGAGTTTTTTACAGCTTCTGACCTAGTATTCTGTTTCCAAAAAAGTCTGCACAATTGTTTTCGAAATTTCAATATCTAAAGAGTAATTGAACAGAAATTCGAATAGAATTGACAATTTAAATACCTACGACTAATTTACAAATGGTTTCACCAAATTTTTCACTACTGGGTCAGATTTAATTCCCTTTTCACACACAAGTGTATATTGTGCTTGACTGGAAATTAAACTTGGACCGTTAGCTTTCCAAAACAACAAAATTTATTAAAATTGGACAAACCACAAAATTTTTATAAATTCATTTAAAAAAAATTGGAACCCTATATCGCCATAAAGGTGCCGAACTAAAAAAATACTAGATTATTTAGGTGTTAAATAGCCTCAGTATACGCAGTTAAAGTTATTTGCACATGTTTAGAATGACCCTGTATATGTAACCTTAAATTATAGTAACTTCTATTTCACTGTTGTTACTGCAGTAGTAAAAATAACTTTTTTGTTTCATCAAGCAAAAAACAATTAGATATTATTTCCTAGATTTAGATATAACTATTTGTCTAAATCTGCTATTTCTTTTATTTGATTGGTAGGTAAGTATGTGCGAAAGGGTTACATGACATTATGTGCAGATTTCTATTGTAATATAAGGATTTTTTATTAATAAAGTACGAGATATCTAGGCAAGAATTTAAAAAGGTTAATTGTCGTTCTGAATTAAAAAGCCAGACAAATTTGAAACTCTTACAAAGTGTATTAAATCCATTTTGTGTATCACTCAAAAAGAGTAAACGAAGACTAGAAGAATATTGTGCCTGCGCAGATTGAGGATTCTATATGCATAGAATATAAATCTTCGTTCATTTTTCAAAGTTAACTGCTTCTATTAGGTTTTATTTATGTAGAAAATGGAGTTTTCAGTATCTTATTGGATCCAAGAATAAATATTCTGATGTTCACAATACCATTCTACATTCTCTACTCGCACAGAACCTACGAGTATACACTTGTGCCAATAGTTTTGAAGATCCCTCGTATGTAGCAGTAAAAATTAGTGTTCTGGGTAGCTGAACAACCCACACAAATTTAAAGTAAACTAAGCGGATATGAATGGCTTTACTCCAACTGGAAAATTGGATATGAATGCTATATAATTTCTCAGACAGTCTGAAAACAGAGGCAAGGAACTGTACACCAATATAGAATTATATTTGATACAGTAACGAAAATGAACACACATGTTGATACATCTGCCAAACACAAGCTTCTGTACTTAATTTTGTATTTAACAAGCTAATTTAACTATTTGGTGAACATGCCTTCGTAAATAGTTTCCGAAACTTTTTGCATCTTACGAAAAAGCTCCTTGTTCTAGACTTGATTATCTGATTAGTTTTCCTAATCAAGTAATTCCCGGTTTAACAGCTTTTTGTTATTTCGGGAAGAGAATTACGCTGTCTAGATATTTGGTTCCAACCCACGCAGACAGTTTCATTGAGAATACATGCTGATGGTTTCTGCAAGTACCCGCTACTTCTCAATGAACCGTTCAATACTCGATGCCTTCTAGAGTTCATACTATAATTTTATATATAACGCGTTTACCCCATGACACCTCTTTGATTTAATATTAATATTATACACTATTTCAACTAAAATATAAGTTAAAAATGATTAATATACCTTATTCTGGTGACCCCCTGGTGAAAATTTAAGTTATCTCCTATTAGAAGTTCAAGAGGTACATTTCATTATTTTAAACTTTAGAAGGATGTCCAACTGTCCACCTGTAATTGGACAGTGGCTAAGTTCAAATAATTCACCAGATTCGTGTTGGGTATATTTGGGTTTACACTCAGTTAATGTAAAATTTTACTGGGATTAGAATTTCCTTTCTGTAAAATTATTATTTTAAAAGCTTCACGTTTAAATCAAAGCGGGATTGCTCGCAGGAGATATTGATTAAACATAGTAGCACAAACAAGACGACGTTGAATAAATAAATATACAGTAATACGTAATACTTATTCAATTAGGAAGTAGCAATAGCCAACAGTGCAATACGAGATACAATTAAAAATCACAAGCAGATAGAATTATTGAGTGGATTCTTTTTAGTTTCTGTAGTAGTTAGTACATTAAAAAACACGAGACCATAAAGCGACCGAAAATCCCTATGATTAACTCCTGATCTGGAGGCATATTCCTGACAACAAAATAATATTCACGTTTTCGAGACATAATTATCAACTACATTACTGCAAGCATTTGCAGTTGAGTCAAAATAACACTTTGAAATAAAATCTATACTACTGTAAGGAAATTCAAATGCAGCTGGAAAAGTGCTCAAATTTAACAAGAAACCAATACGAATAATTTTTACTTTAAATCATAGAGAATCGTGTAGAAAGTATTTTAAGAGTGTCTCTGGTTAACTTATAGATCATCTAAAAGTACTGTTTTACACATGCAACACTAAAAATCAGGTGCAATTTCAAACGAAACCCAGGACGCACGAAGATTGTTTAATTTTATATTCTGTGATGTAATGATAACATCTTATATGTACAACAAAGGCCGAAAGTTTCAAGCTTTTATATCAATAAATAAGGAATCTTTAGTGAACTTCGGATATGCTGACGGTGAATATATTAAACACTGTTAGATCTACAGTTACGCTATACTTTTAGTGTAAGTGCCTTTAATAACTGCTTGTAACATGCTAAATTCGAATTGCGAATATAAAACAATACTGTGGTAAACGGTTGAGCAAAATATCCACATCGTATGCCTCATATATCGTCTTTACTGGCGTTGCTTAACATCCTTTACAATTTACAGCATGCATTATTCGTATTATTTTGCTAGAAATACATGCACCGAATGTGCTAGACTGGCTTTTGCACTTTGCACAATTAGTTTATCGAGATAGCTTTAGTAATTGTAATTTAATTGCTGGTATACCAACACTTTAGCCGCCCTCGGTGGTCTAGCAGTAGTTAGCGCCCTAGCTTAGAGATCCAAGGGACGGGGGTCCGATCCTGGTTGAAGTCGGTGAAATTTTCCTACCGTCGGTTACGTGCCACTACGATGTGTAATACGTTAAAAATTACCACTGGTGTTGGAACTAACCCAAATAGGCAAAATGCATAGTTAGGGTGTACAACGGGCCCCAAATGGCCTACGTGCATAGAGATGCTTAGGAAACCGCATCTTAGATGTCCCTCAATCAAAACAAGAGTACAGTTATCTAAGTAAAATCTTTGTTTGAACTGTATTTTGAAGATATTACTACTGCATGCAAGTTAAAATATTAATTTCCCGAAGCACATAAAATTCCAAACGATTTAAAAAAGTAGCCAGATATAAACTACAAAAAATTAATAGGGATGTTGTAATATAAAGAATATATGTTTGTATTTGGCGGCTAACAGTCGTCTACTATGCACCAAAGAGGAGATCGCCAGGTCGACATTGCTGATATCTTAGGAACTACGCAGATCGTATTTTCACGTGCCCTTTCGCGCCTTACAGAAACAGGCGCGACTGCAAGAAGGCCTGGAAGTGTATCTTTTCGCATCACAACACCTTGTGAGGATCGACTTCTGATAATTAATGCAAGAATGCACCCCTTTTCAACTTCTCGACATCTACAGCAAAGTGCTCCAGCATGCCACAGGAAATCGGGTCTCCGGCCAAACTGTGAGAAATGAATTGTTTGAGGTACGACTTACCTCCTACCGCCCCCTGAGATGCCCTGCAAGAACTGTGGTTCAACGAAGATACCGGGTAAAATGGTCAAGACGTAGGCTTCAAGAAGCGACACCGTGGGATGATATACTGTTTTCAGACGAGTCCAGATATTGTCTCAGCAGTGATAGCCGGCGTCAAGCAGTATATCGTAGTGCCGGGCATCGTACGTTACCTCAGTATACCCATCCAGTCGTTGCCTTTGGTGCTGGTGGTCTTATGGTATGGGCTGGAATTTCTTTAGAGTGGCGTACTGACCTCCATATCTTTAATGGTACATTCACGGGCCAACGCTATGCCCAAGAGGTCATTATGGACCATGTTCTGAACCGTCGCAACTCTTGAACAGGAATATTTTTTTATAATTTCTTGACGACAACGCAAGGCCCCATCGTCCTCGGGTGGTTTTAGAGATGCTTCGAGATGAAGAAATAAACCATCTTACTCTTCCTTCGCTATCTCCAGATCTCAATCCTATCGAGCATGCATGGGACGTTTTGCAGATACGGCTGGATCATTATATCCAAAGCCTACTACTGTGCAATAGCTGAGGAATTTATTGCCGGTACTGTGGCATCAAATTCCACAAGAACGTATTGATAATTGCATTGAGAGTATGCCAGCAAGGTGCAGAGCAGTTATTACTGCCAGAGGAGGTGCCACGCGGTATTAAAGTCTAGTAAATTTGTTAAAACGTTAAGTGAAAAGAGACAATAACGATTTTCATTATAATACTGTTAAATTCCTTCATTACTAAAAAAAGTTACATTTGGTTGTTTTGGTAGTTTTTTATTATAAATGCAATCGGTGTTGCCTTTAAGTGTCTTACACTATTCATTTTTGAGTAGTTTACTTATGACAAAGACGAAGTATTTTACGTCCAAATTAATAATTATTGTCATAGAATGTACAGTTCTGTAAATTGGTAATGTACTATTGCAATTCTGTATGTACTGTTTGTAGTTATACAGTCATTAAACGATAGCATTATTTTGATACCTACAGTTGAAATGGAAACTGATTCAGAAATTATGGTTCTCTTATTTATTCAAAAGGAGATAATAATTATAACGTTATTTTTGACTAACTTGAAATCACGCGCTCATCGCAGATTAACTTTTGCATGTTTGTTTTTCATAGAATCAGACATATGTGGCTTTCTTGTAGATATGTGTCCAAGTAATAAAAAATAAGAAAATCTTCATTTTTGAGTTTATATTACTGGAACGTCGGGAAATGTTGGGTGAAAACTTAAGGTAAGTATTAATATACTTGCAGTACGTTGTATACTTTCCGTTACAACCGGAAGTGATATCAATTTCTGACATATAAATGGCTATATTTTTTTATGCAGTTTATATGTATGTAAACATAGCTTTACTATGATATACAGCTTGCATATTTTTTCGTACATAACTAGCATATAATAATAATGGTGAGACTCCCGTATCCTTGCTTTCATACGCGGTTTTTTGCGTACTCAATTAAAAACACATGGTGATGTGGTGAGTATCACACACTAGGCAATCGCATTATTACTCCTTGTTCGTTCGAACGCATGTACCCAATTATTTAAAGTGACTGAGTATACCACCCACCAGGCATCGAGTTGGGAGTTTGAACTCCCGACGTTCCGCACCGTAGCCACACTGGCGCTAACTACCATATAAGAAGTCTCGAATGTTAAAATTTCCACGATTCATAGAAATTCTTAGAGACAAACTTCCAGTCTCTACCACGTCATACAAATTTGCGAATAATTTAGCAAAAGAATTGGATGTTTAAAATTCAGAAACTGTAGAAACATGCCTTTTCATACAATTATTTTACTTCCACGAATTTTTCTTCCCACAATGATTGTAGCATTTCCTAAAGCATAATGGTTATTAAAAAATAAGGTTTATGTAAGTCTGGTTAATTATTTCTGAGTAATAAAACCTGAAACCGAGAATTTTGAAAATTCTAAGAACATCTTAAATAAATACCTAAAAAAGGTTGGTTAAATTGTTAAGACCTCTACTACTGTACAACATAGAATGTAACCAAATTCTTTAGAACAATTTTTATTTATTTATTTCTACTTTCAAAAACCTTATCGCCACGCCAGATTTACTAGATTTTCTACTACAATTTTTACTTACTATATTTCTAATACCTTAGAGCTATTACGTAATTTAATGTTTGAGTGAACTCAGTTTCTGGGTAATAAGCATTTTCCAAAATTGTAAGATCCAAGCACATCTTCTTTTTCTGTGTATAGGCCAATGGCCTGTTAATTACCTACAATAGAGTAAGTTCTGTGAGCCGTTTTTTGCACGTATGCCGGGCAGGAGGCTAACCTAAGCTCTCGAACAGAGAAGAGAAGTTCCACTACAAGGTTTACGACGATTGTCAAAGATGTTCGTATGACAACCGGGACCGACGGCTTTACGTACTCTCCGCAGCAGGACCGGTTGCATATCTCACTGTATTGGTCCACCCATCCGAGTACTGACCAGCACGGATTGCGCTGCACTACGAGTACCTTCTGACCGGCGGCGTCCGCAGTGCTCCGCTACTCAACCGATAATAGCTAAAAAGTTCGGTACAAAACTATTCTATGTGATTTATGAAATTCTCCTCTGGCATTTTGAAAAATCGGTGTTCGAAAAAATTATACCATAAAACATTTTCGTCTCCAGCTTCGGGAACAAATATGATTAGATGAATGAACACAAAAACACAGACAACTCCTGGTTGATGATGATAGTGATTTTAAATACGAGCTTCTAATGCCAAGCATATTGAGCTAGGCAAAATAAATACAAGAAATAAAGCTTAACTCCGATTCTCACAGATTTTATTGTTCGCTTATGTTAAGACTGATGTCTTTGGAGCCAATCTTAAACGGATTCCATATAAGTGGATCCTGTTGTAAGGAAAATAATGCATTCCTAGGTTTTGTGTAATGTATGTCAAGGACACAGTATCTGTACAGGATAAGATTGTGTATATGTTTATTGCAGAATACATACATTTTCATACGATGAGTGCTGAAAAGAGATATGCAATGGCTTTGGTATTAATTAATGTATGAGTTGAAATGAAACGTAGATATGGGTTACTAAGAGTAACATTTAGGAAAGTGATAATTTATGAGGAATATGTTATATCAGCGTTTCTCAACCTATGGGTCGCGACGTAATATTGGGTTAAGTTTTTAATGGATCGTGAACTGATAGCTGCTATAAGCCAAAGATAGAAACCGGTGAAATGATTTCAGACGTATTCAAGAATGGCTTCCATCGATGAAAATCAGATGATGAACGTTCGAATCATATCACTGTTCGTTGTTTCATCCGTTTTCATCAACATGTCAAATTATGTGTCGAATGCGGATTAAGCCCAGAATATCATCCCTTGATATTCCATTTTATGGCGCAGAGATAAATTAGTTATCTAACCTAAAAGTTTAAAACTGAGATAAAATGATCTCACAGTGAAACAAACCATAAAACCGCGATCAGGGCGGACCAGTTCAAAAAATATTTCTTGGAATAGCTGTATAGAGGTTTGTACTAACAGGGCTACGGCAATGACCGGAAACAAAGGGGTCTTAGTATCATGCATAAAGAAAACTGTATATCCAGATTTAATAACCACTCACTATTTTCTTCATGAGGTACAATAATTAGCTACCAAAGATATGAATAAGGATTTACATTACATTTTAAATCAGTGTGTAAAAATAGTTACCGAAATTCGGAAAAGTGCAGAAAACAGTCGCATAATTAGCTTAGTGTTTGAGGCACTGGGTCAGCCCAAAAACAGGCACTGTTACATTAGGGACCTCGATGGGGCAGTGTGAACAAGCGTTGTCGGTCGAGGTAACAGTTAAATGCGGTCCGATCGGCCGCGCGGTTGAGCCCCGGCTGAGGCGACCATATTTCACTTAGTTTAGAGTGCATGGTGCATGAATGGCTAGTATATAAGAGACACCCGCATCCACCTGAAGTAATGCGAAAGTGGTTCCGGGGAGGGGGGTAGTATGAATGAATGAAAAAAAAGGTACTATTACATTTTCATAAGGTGGTTTTCAAGAAAAAAAGTTTTGAAGTAATTATCCGAACTTCGAATAATAATTGATATATTTTTAAATGACCAAAAATCAACATTAAGTGAATATTTTAAAAGCAGTTTGGAGCTTGCTTATCTAACTGACATATTTTCGTTACTGGACAATTTAAATTTGTCAATGCAAGGAAATCAAACCAACCTTTTAATTTGTTATAATGAATAAGAATTTTTTTCATAAAAATTAACCTCTTAATAAACAAAGTTATAAAGGATTGTTTTGATGTGTTTGCCGAAGACAACCTAATAACTCAGAAAGAAAGTTTGGATATACATCAAAATACCCATAATCATATATTATTATAATTGAAATAAAATTTATTATTTATTTATTTATTTATTTTAGGGCGGGGATGGCTCAGTGGTAGAGAGCCAAGCTTTGGATGTAATAGTCCGAACGCTTCCCGGTTCGAATATCCGCAGGGTTGGAAATTTTTCTAATTCCCTGGATGGTCGGTACTGGGTCCCGGTCTCCATTTGCCATTGGGGATCAAATTAATGGCACTCCTCGAATTACGGTCGCATTAGAGGAGTAACAAGACCATAAACAGAAGCATTCACACACACAATAGTAGGTTAGGCATGGTTGCGCACAAACTAACTTAGCCTTCTCTCATACCAAAAGCGATGGGCCTCTAAGGCCAGAAAAAGCTTCATAATATAAATTTATTTATTTATTTATTTATTTATTCCCATCTACAAGAAGAAATCGTTTGAGCAATATGTTGGTAGTAAAATTTTGTTAACAATGCCAATCCAATAATTAAACTCTATCAGAAGAAGAAAATTTAATTGAATTGTCAACGTACAAGAGTTTGGAAATAAAGTTTAAAGATATCTAGCAATAAAGGCAATAAAATTATTACTTCCATTCGCAACAGCTTCTTTGGGTGCAAATGAATATTCAAAAATGGCTGCTAGGGAAATAAGCCCAGAAACCGACCCGACATAAATTCGACAATGAGAATAGCATCAAATATTTATACTGAAATACGAATTTATAAATTAATTGAAGATAAACAACAACAACAAAACCATTAAATATTATGTTGTATTATTTTGTTAACAATTTATGTAAGAATTTTTAATAATTATAATTCAAAATATTTTAGTGATTTTTATAATTTTAACACAGCCTCGTTATTTAGAATTGTTACTCGTTTATTTTTCCATAGTGAAATGTAAGTAATAAAATGAAATTGAAATTCTATAAATTGATTCTGTAAATCGAAATTGGTCTGAACTGTCAGTAGATCTACTGAGCGATACTTTCACATAAAATTGTCAAATATGAATAATTTTGTTTATATAATATACAGTGACTCTAGTCTATCTGTATTTTATACATTTAATATTATAAACATTTCAAACTAATATGTTGGGTCTCGCTGGAAATGAGATCTAGGACGCGGTTTTCCAAGCATCTCTATGCGCTTAGGCCACATTTGGCCCATTGTACACCTCAACTAAGAATTTTGCCTATCTGGGGTAATTTCAACTCAAGGAGGGATTTTCAACGTGGCACACATCGCAGTGGCACGGGACCTACGGCTTTACTTCTTATCCGGCAGAAGGCGCATTTTCAGATTTTTCCCCGCTAGAAAAATCTCGCCGACCTCAGCCAGGTTCGAACCCGCGTCCCTCGGATCTAAAGGCAAATGCGCTAACCACTAGACCACCGAGGCCGGCAACGCTGTATTAAATGTTATTAAGTTAAAGAAATTCTTGCAGGTGGCATTGATATCTTTTCTAATAGCTTACATTGTAAGTAAATTAATATGTTTTAAATCTAGAACCTCCGAAGTTGTATAACGACAGA
>JABXWE010008938.1:0-18621 GCA_014611495.1 Limonius californicus | reverse complement strand
ATTAAAATCCTAGAGCTGGACCTGAATTCCATTTATAGGCAAGTCATGTCACCTTTTATAATATTTTGTTGTGTTGGTTACTTTTTATAAAGAAGATTTTAAATATAATTCACTCTTTGTGTACAGGACACCATAGCATATGCCTCAACTGTAATTTCAATCGAACAAGAAACAACTCTGCTGTTATGAGAATCTAAAGAAACCTTCCACAAAAGAAACAACCCCCAAGATGTGATTTAATATGCATGTATCTTTCATTTATACAAAAATAATTAATAACGCTACGTAAATAAAACCATCTCAATATATATATATATATATATATATAGAGCGTTCCAGCGCCCTTCCATTTCTCCAAGTGTTTCATACACTGAAAGTTTATTATAACTCCATAGAACAAAATCTAGTGGTTAGTGAAACTGAAATTAAGGCTTCAGGATATGGGCCACTAGTTAATAATATACTATTTTGTTTATTTGCTCAGCAGCGAATTAAATTTTGTTACACCCTGTATACAAATCAAGTTTGTGAGCTACCAAGTATGTCCATATTTGTATTACGTTAGCTTGACGCCTGAATGATAATTGCAAACCATATTTTGCGGTTCACTACAGGTGCTTAGCCAGTTTGCCACGTAAACAACACAAATTCAAAATTTTCCAAAGAAAACAATAACTGGCGCTTTGAAGTATACAGATTGAAAGAAAACATGTGAGTTGTTGATAGACATCATATTCAGTTTCGTCAGATTTATTCAAATTGTAAAAAATTTATCAATCTTCTATACTCCCCAATTTTTATACCGCCCTTAAGTTGTATTTTTTAAATTCTCTGTGACCCATCACGTGTTTCTATCATTATCAAAAACTTTCCCGAAATCAATACTTTCTCAATCCGAAAGTATGGGCAAGGACGAAACACAATAGCAGTATTAGATTAGACTGTGAATCATGTCCCCGCCGTAAATCATATTTTCCCACTTAATTTGAATTGCGAATAGTCACTATTTTAAAACCAAATCTGCTTGTGAAGGTTTGAGTCCCATAAAAGTGAAATAGATACAATAAATTGTGTCTTCTATCAGTTTTATTACAGCAATTGATTTTAGCAAAGCAAGTAGGAGCATACGTACCGATAACGGTAAAGTTGACTTTGCTGTTTCTTGTAGGAGAGTTTCTAAAGTCAACTCTACACCTGTAAATTCCTTCATCGGAGAGCTGAATGTCACTTATAAGTAGAGTAGCTGGGTTCGTAGTCGAACGAAAATACGCCCTGTGGCCGAAAACCGCCGGTGAAGACCATAACTTCGCTTGATTAAACTGACGACTTCTTACGTCGAAACTGCAAAATATAAAATGGACTATAAAAATTTTATACCTGAAAGCAGCAATTTATCGCTTTACAAACAAGATAAATTTATATGTTATTTAGGAAAGTGGCTGTCGTCCATATAGACGGCTTTATACAAAATTCGCCACGCCGAGCCAAATCGAGCGGAACAAAGCCTTTCTTGAAACGCACAAAACGTTGAACCTCCGAATAGATTGATTGATAACCAAATCTAAAAATACCTCTCAAATAGAAAGCCAATAACTGTTGCTTTAACTATTCTTTCGCTTATGGCAGGGTAATGTAGAAGTAATTCTTCAATTTTTAGAAAACAAGGCACGGCCTTTGTTATCAGCCAGCAATTTAATAAAAAATCCCGAAAAATCCTGGCTACCGCTTTACGCTAAACCTTTTTCATACAGCGAGTTATAAGGTTGGATAGAGAATTTGTTGAGTTAAAGACGGTTTTTGAGAGCACCAATACTATTTTCTATATGTCCGCTTTTGATGTTTAACATTGGATATTCCAAAAATCATTATTTTATATTGATGTTCAGGCCATAATCGTAATTGCACCATTATCAGAGATGTTTTGTACATTTCGCCCAAGATACGGATAGTTAGAATAATACAACTAACTGGAAGGCGATAAACTATTAAAACATTTATGATATAGAAGTTCGACACCTGAGAAAATAAAGTAAAATTTGATCAGAACCAGTTGCGGGTAGTTACTAATATAGGCTTAACGAATAACGCCATTTCATATTTTCATATTCGAATCTTAACCGGTTAATATCAAAGCTACAAGTTAAACTCAGTGTTGTTTAAAACCTGGCGAAACAGAAAATATTATCGTTACATGGCAATGGGGTACAGTGGCATTGGTATGCATTTGCTAGAGTAGTCAAGTTGGTAACAATAGTAACAATGCTCTCTCTTCCTTATTAATATTAAGACTTGTGTGCTGTATTATCTGCTTATTATATGTGGTTTACAAGTGTTGGGCCCTATCGTTATTATACACAATTGATGTGTATCTATCTAAGTAGTTGTTGGAAACAGCTGTAGGAGTAGATATTTGTATGGCATGTTTAATCATTATTCATCTAGTAATCATTGGGAAGGTAGTCAGCTGGTAGAGGTGGTCTCGTAAAGGCGTATATTAAATTATTATTATTATTAATTCTACATCAATGCCAAGATAGCATTGGTTGACTTTTACGCGGAGGATTGGCCAAGTAAGATTTAACTCTCCTCGTCGCATATGGCGGTTCGGGGGATGTCCTCTCACAATTCTTGTGACTAACAGAGCGTGTAACTGTCCAGTTACCTGGTTCCCTCTGGAGGATTAGTGCACCAGCATATATGCATAATTGTAGTAATTATTCTACTATTACGAATGGCTGCTTTTACGTCAGCTAGCGGGTATGAGCTTCCGTATCCTCTTCCAATCCCAATCCAGGGGTAGGGGTTGGAAGACCTCCGGTGAGTACAACTATCCAATATTTATTTATAGATCAGTAAGTCTGTGATTTATTATCTGTTGCATGTCACCTGCCTGTCACCGCCGTGGGTTCTGATCGCATCCGCTGGTTGTTTATTCAGGAACTGCATAAATGAAATACAGACGCGCTGTAATCTTATCATCATCATCATCATTCGTGCTACCTTCGCGCCGAAGACAGCTGCACTTAAATAACCCAACGGCAAACTAATAAATACTAAAATTTGATCCAGATAGAAATGGGCCCATTTGTATATGTACCTTCTTCCCTACAGTTGGATAGCATTTACAAGAAATACTATTTTCAAGTGTCATTTTGTTAGATTTTCTTCGAGTGCATTATTCTTTTCACCAAATATATATGATTGTAAATTGGCAGAATGTTACGGAAAAAAGAACAGATTAATACGTTGATCTTATGAATAGTCCCATATCAGCTGTTATTTTTAAGTTGTGAATTTTACTGGTTCCGAATATAGAATGGTTGTACGTGTACATACAATCTGCCATTTAACCTCTGTATTCAAGGTCTGACTATTGGGCCACTAATTTAAAAACCATAATACCAAACCTTCAAAATGAATACATCTGACAGTAACCCCAATTCAGAATGCGTGGAAACTAAAAGAGCCAAACAAAACTAGTACTTGTTATTAATGATTACAAATTACATGTTTTTACTTCAAAGCTGTATATTATTGTTACTTAGGATATGCTACTACGGAGTGCCCCCACCTGTAGCGTTTTACAGCCCTTTATCTAACACAGCACGTCGAAAAAAAATTTTCAAGGCCCTTCTGTTTAGTTAAATATAAGTACGACAAAGTTTTTCCTATGATAATAAAGTGGGTGATTTTCCAACTTAAATTTTTTTGTTGAAATAATGTAAATAGTCTCAAGGATACACTTTCATAGTAATGAATATAAAAGTTGGTAAACCCATTTCCACCCCGATATTTAAAACACTTAAATGCGACATTGGATTTCCACTGTTGACTTGGTGAAGTACTTATTTCTAGAGGCATTTTCCAGTTAAGTTTGACAGTTTAGTTTCCGCAACTTTCCGTAGTTAGGCGTTCTAAATATCGTAGTAGTAAGGGGTTCTTCTAAAGATTATATACTTAAACCACTGTCTCCATTCAATCCCATAGTCATGTAAACAATTAACGGTGTGTGGAAAATAGCGTCATACATTTCAGAGTGACTCTAGTCTTACGAAATAAATTTATTTGTAATTACTACTCAGCCTTTAAAATATACGACAGGTGTTCAATAAAGGTTGAGGATGTAAAATTTGTATTACAAATATTAAACATCAGCAATTTTATCCTCTTCTATATACTTCCCATATGTGCAATGTATTTGTTCCAACGCCTCTACCACTTTTGAAACACATGCGCCAAACTATCCTTTGCCGTATGCTTTAAAATCGCCTCCAAAGCCTTAAGTGCGTCAATCTTGAGGTCCTTTTTGGCGGTAAGGTATGAAACAAATCGCAGGAGGTCAAATCAGGACTGGAAGCAGAGTGGGGTAGCGTTGAGATTTTACGGTGAGCAAAAAATTCGACCAGAAGGTTGACGACATGAGGCCTTGTATTGTCATGATACAGCTCGACAATGACTTTCCCTTTTCTTGGAATGTGTTTATTCATGAGTGTGGTGAAAATCTGTCTGTAGTAAGCTGCATTCAATGATTTGCCTCTAGGGACTATGTGAATGTACAGCATCCCCCTGCAATGAAAGAACGTGATCACCATGGCTTTGTTTCTGCTCAGGCCTTTGTTGGAAAACGTTGGCCCTTTTCCACACACTTAATGCTCTGACGAGGTCTGCGCTGCGGTTTTGTTACGCAAAACAGAAAACTTGATGGCATCACTTTGTTCACGCAACTCGGACATTATTATTACTATAGGTGTCTCAACTATATTTTAATTTCAACGAAATTCTGAGGTCGCTAAAAGTTGAACAGAGGGTTGCAACTCCTGGCGTTACTTATCGTGAACATTTCAAGAAACCGCCAAGAGATGGCGCAAAGCCTTCTTCCTGGAGAACACCAGCCCCACTGTCAGTCTTTATTGAACATCCCTCGTGTATTTCACATAAAATACGGTACTAATATTTCTTTCTGCCGAAATTGATTATCCTAAAAAGAGCTGGATTGATTTACAATACGCATTTACATTTCTGTATGAAATAGAACAAGACCCTGGTGGTAAAATTTTACAAAGTGTATATACTTAGATACCCTAAGCGTACACACTCCTCTATCAGAAATCTCCTGTGTGGTTACAATATCTAAAATAATCTTAAAAGATAAGCTGTAATAGTGGGTATGCCGTTGCATTTAATTAGAAAATTTTAGTGCTATTTCCGAAACTATTGACAAACCTAATCGAAACCTTTTATATTTATTCTCATGTATGCCTTGCCCTAGGCAGTTTAAAAACATAGGATCAAATAGAACGCTCTAATTAAAATAGGAAAGTAATACAAGTTCAACTAAATTAAAAACATATAGCGTTCAACATTTCGGGTAGTTTGTAGCAATACAACATATGATTTGCGGGGTTCTAATTCCTTGCTATTGAGCATATTTAAGTCCGTATCTAGTTAGTTGCATATTTCATTAGCTCAGTTTCTGAAAAATCCTTACAGTCTTTTTCTGTGCTCGGCAAACAAAGGCCAAACATACTGTTTAATGTGGGTCTCATTTAAATCGATTTATATATATATATATATATATATATATACTATACAGCGATAAAGGGACTTATTTGATGAAAACGCACGTTTATAAAAACTGAAAATCGACAAGTACATGATTGATGCTCAATTAACACATAGAAGTTAACTGTAGATAATTGTGATTTTATATAAAGTTAATCGGTAGTTCAATTAGTTAATGGAATACTTCACAGCTTCCTCATTGCGGTAGCTTCTGACATAGCTGAAACCTTACCTGCAAAACAATTCTCCACACTGACAGAAATTAAATTAACATGAACTGAAGCAACGACTTCGCACGGATATCTAATTTTGCTTCAGTTTATATTCGGTCAAATAGCACGACTTTCAGGCATTCGTCTACCTCTGCCTAAGTTTATGATTAGTTAACTGCCATGGAAGCAGATACGTTATAAACATTTCTCCTAACATGAAGTTAATTCATGTGCAAGTATAAAACCGGCATTAAATTGTGGTCAAATAATTATCGTTTGACACAAAATATCAAATTTCCTCTTTCCAAGCTCAACTTTATATCTCGTTCATCGTTAGCGTAAACGGATAATGCGTATAACATTGATGAAATACCAACATGTTAATGTTTGAGAAGGTATTGAGTTTATAGAGTATAATTTAAATGTCTCATTTCCTAAGTTATCTGTTTACCGTACTTGTCGAGCTATGGTTGGGTTTTCTTCCGAGTTAGTTTTCAGAACAGAACTGATAAAGCCTTTTATGTAGATTAGCGCACCACCCCTTCAGATTGCATTTATCTACATCCCGCTAATACTCGCTGCTAGATTTGGGGCATTCCGGGCGAGGAATTCGCCTGAGAAACACGATATATGATTGTAATATGATGTGTATCTGCATGGCGCGAATGTATTAGGGGTAGCGAAAGTTATTCGTAAACATGACCTGCTTGCGACTTTCTGCTACCGGCATTTTCCCAAAGCATAGTAACTTATAATGATCTTGTAAAATTACAATTGTGGAACTTTGGGGAACATGTGCTGCGGGACTTTCATGTACAACAATTACAACCTCAATAAAATTCTCTAAACTCAAGAAACGGTACTAACACACACATCGACTGCCAAAGAAAGAAGAGTCAGATCAGATATATCATATTTTTCTGGAAACAATAAGCACCTATGAAGTATATTGATGGCCAAATGAATATCTCTAATTTAATTTCAAGGAAAATGTACTGAATATTTTCCAAACAAAGAAATCTTAACGATATTTAGTGAAGCTTGAGTGCTCATCAATAATATTTACATTCCTGTACTCATGTAAATCAATGCATTGAAGCGCTATCGTAGCAAAATAATCGTACCAAAGATTACGGGAATTAGGTAATGGTTGAACGTTTTCATATTGGTAAATCACACTGAATGTAAATATATATTATTTAAAATATTAATAAAGAAATGTATGGTCACAATCTGGAAGTAAATTCCACGATACACATATATAAAAACCGAAAATCTGAAAAAAAAAACTGTTAACAGCAGAAAGTAAAAAAAAATAAATGGTGAACAAATAAATATTTAAAAAAGCTTTGAAACGAGCAGCTAGAAAAAGTTACCAACAGCAAAACTTGTAAAACAGTACGATAAGCAATGTGAGAAAATATTAAACAGGTGAATAAGGTAAAAATAGAAACGCGAAGAGAAAAAACGCAACAAAACAAACATCAGTTTAAGAACTCAAAAAGGAAGCAAAGAAACTATTTAAAAATACTTAAGAAAAACAGCAAGAACACAAAGAACTGGAGCTGCTAACAACCAGAGAACAGCTATACGAATACGTAAAAAAGCAGTCCTTGGAATGACATTAGAAGTAAATTTCAAAAATCTGTATAACAATTACTTATAGATAAATAATACAAGCTAATTTGTAAAGAGTGGGAAACGGAAATCAGGCTAAAATAACTAAGAGAGGCCAAAATCAATCATATAGATATGAAATGAGAAAGACAGTTATAACTGTCGCACGGCGATGTTACAGATAGGGGACGCAGCATTGCACACTACCGGCTAAACAACTTGTGGCGCCAAGCCAGATTATAGCTGGTGTCCCACGTCACCAACCTTTGTGTCATTAAAATGGTACATACTCCTGCGGTAACTCACAGAGTAAAGAGAAATAACTACCCTAAAAAAGTAAAGACTTTAATTTCTGAAAGAACAAAACTTAGAAGAAGATGCTATCAGACCAGAGCACCAGTAGACAAAATTGCTTTGAATATTGCTGCTCAGCAACTAAAACGAGAAATCTATCGAATTAGCGATGAAGCTATTGGTGAGTAGGTACCTAAGTGAACTAACTAATGATAACAACATGATTTATTCACTGAAGCAGAAGGAAGCTGGGCACATAATAGTTTGCGAAAAGCCTGCAGATTTGCACAACATCTAGAGTTAACTTTCCAACCAAATGATGGATTAAAACTCAGCAATGGACTGATCCGCTATAAGAAGACCTACGTCACCCAAAAAAGTCTTTGATGAAATTAAAACGAACAATAATCCGAAGAAAGCTCCACGTTCTGATCAGATTATTGGAGAAGTCCTAAAGCAACTCCTAAGAAAAGCGGTTTTTAATTGACCAATCTCGTTCTAACTGAGGTATGTTTGTAGAATGTGAAAAATAGCAGAGGTTATGATGATCCCCAAACCAGGGAACACCCCCCGCCATGAAGTTTTACCGTCCAGGCCTATTTCCTTGCTGCCAGTTATTTGGAAACTCTTCGAAAAGCTATTCCTTAAGAGGCCAAAGCTCATAATAGAAAACAGGAGTTTGATTCCCCATTATCAGTTTAGCTTCAGAGAGAGCCACTCCACAATAGATCAAGTACGTAGTAGATAGTACGTAGGATTACTGACATTAGAAAAAAATATTAGTATAATTAAGGTGCTAGAATCAGAGGTACACTAGTGAGTAGAACCTTAGTTTTAAGACTTTTAACCTTAGTAATTTAGAATAGAACAAAATTACTCATTGATCCAGTTGATGACCATATTATAATATACAAAATGCCCAGTAATGGGTATTAAAAATTTTTAAATGGTCAGTGTGTACAATTGGATGCTACAATTCTTCAAAGAAGAATATCGCTAATGTGCATTATTTTCGGTATATTTGGTGTCCCCAAGTATTTTCACACCAGCTTGTGCATCCCGCATCCAGTCTCTATAACAACTTTGCTGCCGAGCCGAGACGAGCCAGGAAATATAGTATATAAAATAATGAGCACAAGGTCAAAAAATAGATTAAGAAAAACCATGTAAAATAGAAGAATTTACCAGCGCAGCTTTGGAAAGCGCCGATATATACATATATATATATATACAGGGTGTCCTTTAAATACCTTAAAAGCTTCCGGTAGCACTCTTCTGTAAGAAATACAGTCCTCAAAAACACTAACACGAACTTCCTATAGTGCTTAGTTTCCTCACACGAGACACTTAAAGAATATTATACTTGGCAACGTTGACGATGTCTTTGCATTTATGGAGAATTTAATTAGTAGGCCGACATTACATGAAGCATTTTGACAAATGTCGAAAAACAAATTTTCTACTTTTCATCACAATACCATGGCCTTGCACTGTTGTCAAATGTAGTATTTACGAAATTTATCATTTTAACAGTACTTCCAGAAGAGCAACTAGAGCGTCAACTCAATATTAATCTTTACATAATCAAGTGGCAGTCAGTCACTTATCGGCAGATACGTGCAACATTAAAGTTCTCGTTATTGTTTCCATGAAATTCTGTTTTAAAGATATGAACTTTAACACTCTCGTACAAGAAAACTAAGCTCAAAATACCTACTTTTTTTGTATTTTGTATCAAGCATTCATAAAGGAACAATTCTACCTGAAGCTTTTAAGGCATTTAAAGGACACCCTGTATAGTGAAATGGATCGTGTTTTGAAACATGTCAATAAGTGGTAAACGCCATCAAGGGCATAGCATCGCAGACTCGTATCTTTCGAAGAAATTGCGAAAACATGGGTTTTTATACGCAAACCTTCTTTATCACTCGGAAGAGTTTTTCAGTTAAAAGCGGAACTTTTGATGTACCTGCAAGGTAAGAATCCGGAATATGAGGACTTTTTTCCAATTTCGTTTGGCTTCTTAGGATGTCTTTTATTGTTGTTTGCAAGGCAACAATAAAAACGTAATAAAAGCAACGGACAAAATTAACGGGTTTATAGAGAAACTTGATTTCTGGTAGATTTCAATTAAAGAAAGGAAGTTCGATTCATTTCAGTGCGAATGATAATATGATAAATTCTGAGCAGGTGTTTGTAGATATGCAAGTTAGTTTGCAAAATTTAAGTTAAAAGCACATTGAAGATTTCCCCAAAGAAATTCAAAACCGTTACGATACAGATCGATACTCAATCCATTTTTAGACACTTCCGTTGAGAAAGCTGAAATTTCGATAGACATGAAAAAAACTCATTGAAATATCATGTGGTTGAATGTTGAAACTAGACTTCTTTTTCCATAGCGTGGAACAACTTTGAACCAAAAGAATACCCCGAACTTGCGAATAAAGCTATAAAGTGTTTGATGCCATTTGCTACATCATATTTATGGGAATTAAGTTTTTCGTCTATGACTGCCATCAAAAGAAAGTAAGAAATCCCGTCGAAGGTCCAGGTTCAAAGTAATTTCCCTGGGACTGGATACAACGACATCAGCGACGCTGCCATTGCATTGCCGTAGCAGTGGTGGCAGCCTTTATGTGAGAGGCTGTTCAGAGCCCTCGTCGCGGCTGCCTGAACGTTTTTTGCCATACCAAAATGATGCCGTTTTAGGTTGGTTCTAATTTTGGCGAATAAAAAAAGTTACACGGTGCCTAATCAAAGGTTTGGAAGGGTAGGGATGTTTTGCAGTGCCAAACGCTATCTCACAGTCGATCATTTGTCACTTGGTGCATTGTGGTGGTGGATGTAAATGTTTTGGCAGTGTCAGGGCGTACTCGTAAAACCCTTCTCTACAAATGCTCCGTGTAGGTAAAAACGATGCTCCTTTGCATTTTCGTCTGTTACGAAAACCAGGGGTGCACTTTTATAAAGTTTCAATGTTTCGAAATGCTAGGGCTCATTTGCGGATGGTCCGGTCGTTTATTTGAGATACCCCCATCAACAGTTTCCTCACCCAGTCCTCATGGGGACCATAAAAAGTCATTATCATTACTTCTAGGGCACACCTCGCAAGCTTATATTGTTTGCCACATTATATAATATATATAATATGGAGAACCGAATTTCAATTAGTATTTTTTACGCGTACAAATATATTTCTGAATTAACAAGTTTTATCATGTTTTGGCTTGACTGCAGAGCGAGTTTGTTAACGCATATTGTTCCGCAAAGTAATATATTGTTTACGATCATATTTAATATCACAAAACGAATTCAAATTTAATAATAATTTAAGTCTGCAAACACTACTGAATTAACAACTTTAACTTCGTTTTTACTGTACTGCGGGGCAAATTTGTAAATAATTGTTGTTCGTTTAAGCAATATGTTGATTTTGACCATACTTACATTCGGAAAACTAATTTTAATTTAATAATTTTTGCGCAGTTACTCTATCAGGGTTTTTATTGTAGCGCAAAGTGAACTAGTAATTGCATGTTATTCATCGATTAAATATATGGTTTCTGCATACTTTTAATATGGGAAAACAAAATTTTAAATTAATAATTATTATAGTGTAGAAAGAGAATTTTATTTCAATAATTTTGAGGGGTAGGAAAACTACTGAATTTACTAGTTTTATCTCGTTTGCACTTCGGTATAGTACGACAAGGTAAATACCTATTGTTTAACCAGTCTTTCCTCGAGTTTGTTCCACCACACAGCTTCTTCTTCAGGATACTCGGCATCTATTGCTTTGCGGTTCCTAATAATTTCCTCTATCTCTCAACTCCCCGTACTGTATAATCTTTTCAGCCAACGACTCCTCTAACCTCTTTCGCCAGCATTTTCCTTGCCATTCTATAACATATTCGGAATAGGTACGTGTTTCATCCATCCTTTGAACATGGCCATACTACATCAGTTGTATTTGATTTACATCCTCTACTAGGTCTTTTCTTCCTCTATCTGATATTGACATTATTGCTGAGCGCCTCCAGTAATCGATGTCCACAATTTATATTTTTATTTGTTCTTTTACGTAATTGTCTTATGTTCGCTACGTATACTGCTGCTTTATTCATGTTCATTTTCAGCCTTCCGTACTATTCTGCCAATCCTTGCACTGTGTACTATATGTCGTCGTTGTTCTATGCTATAAAGACATTGCAGCGAATATAGGATGATGTTTGTTATTTCAATTCACATCCCTCGGCATTTATTCCTCCACACTTCCAGTGATTTAGAAGCGTATATTTTAAATAAAGTAGGAAAAACGGCGGCCCTGTTCTTAGTAGCTTACTTATTTTAAAACCCTTTGACAATTTCTGTCCTATCTGCAGTCTTAGCGTTTGCTCCTTGAATAAGTTTTGTACAGCTCGAAACAATGTTATACTTATATTAGCAACTTATAAGGTCTTCTAAAGTCTATGCTAATCTACCATACCATAAATAATTAATGGAGAACCACACCAACCGAATGGAAAGCAGCGCACATATCACCGATAATTAAAAAGGGAAAGAATAACAAATGTGAAAGCTATAGCAGAATATCAGTACCTACCAAGCACACTAAGCAAAGTATAGGCGCGCACATTGAAGAATAAAATAGAAGAACAATACAGAGGTCAAGAATAAGAACAACAAAGTGTATTTAGAGAAGAACGCTCATGTACGGACAATATATTAACGCTATCTCAAATTATACGGTAAAAAATTGACACCGGAAGGGAAATACGAGGTCGGACAAATATGAAACGGGATTGGCACTACTGCGGACGCTATAAGAAACTGACTGTTTCCAAATCATATCCAAATTGTAGCTGGAACTTTCGTCTACACATAGCTAAAACGGCATCCGGTCAGAACTTGCGTGGTAGGCTGTGCATGCGAATGAACAAGTTAGTGCAGCTATAACATATGACACAAGTCAAACATGGAGCAGAGAGTGAACATTAAGTTTTGTTTCAAATTGGGGACAACGGCCACGGAGACATTCGAGATGTTGACAACTGTGTACGGCGATGAGGCCATGCCCTGTACTCGCGTTTTCGAGTGGTTTGCCAGAATTCATGAAGGCTGACAGGACCATTACGATGATCAGAAGCCTGGTCGTCAGATCACAACGAGAAACCGCGTAACGATCGAAAAAGCCCGACCACTTGTGGTGGCTGATCGACGACTGACAGTGAGAATGATGGAGCAGGAGCTGAGTATTAGCCGTGAAACCATTAGAACCATTTTAGAGAAGGATTTGAAGAAAAGGAAGATCTGTGCCAAATTTGTCCCGCTCAATTTGACCGCTGAGCAAAAAGCGTATCGAGTGGACCCTCGCGCGACTTCATTGCAACAGCCAGCAGTGACCAAAATTTTCTGGATTCAATTATTACTGGTCACGAGTCGTGGTGCTTCCAGTACGATCCAGAAAGCAAGAGACAAAGCATGGAATGGCAATCGAAGACGTCTCCCAGGCCAAAGAAATTCCGTCTCCAAAAATCGAAAGTGAAGACCATGCTGATCACTTTCTTCGACAGTCAAGGCGTCATTCACAAAAATTTGTGCTACCGAATATCACCGTCACTAGCCTGTACTACAAGGGTGTCATGACGCGTTTACTAAAACCCATTTGACGTGTGCGACCACATTTGGCATCCTCCGACAAGTGGCACCTTTTACACGACAGTGCTCCTGTGCATTTTGCCTTGATTGTGAAGACGTTTTTGGCGACAAGAAATGTCCCAGTCTTAGAACATCCTCCCTATTCGCTGGATCTGTCTCCAGCGGACTTCATGCTATTTCCTCGGCTGAAATTGACCCTCAAGTAAAGGCGCTTTGACGACGTGGAACACTTTTAACGGAATGCTACCGCCGAACTAAACGCTCTTCCTCGCGACAAGTTTAAGCAGGCTTTCCGCGAGTTGTATCGTCGATGTCTACGGTGCGTAGAAGTCGAGGGAGATTACTTCGAAGGACGCTAGAGGTATTTTCACCTATAGCTACCTCACATGCTTTGTATTTGATCAATCCCGTTACATATTTGTCCGATCTCGTATATCTAGTATTTGTCTATCTCATAAAACCGTATTACATAAACCAATTTATAAACAGTTCTTCAGGGAAACACTATATAGTTTCCGAACTTTGCTTTCTTAATTCTACGCAAGCTACTGAATTAGCAACCCCAACTAGTTGTTAATGCACTACGCGAACTTTAAAAAATTCCTGCTGTATATAGCTCCGATACGTCGCTAATAATGCTTGTATTAGCATTCACTGGTAACAATTTAAATATTTATTGTATGTGGTGCATATTAGAAGTACTGAAATAATATAATTTTATTAAATGTCTTATGCATTGATTGCTTGTGTATGTAAAGTGTACTACTACTTTACCCAAAAGATTAGTTGTGATTATATAGGAAAAAAACATTAGTAAAATGGTTGCGATTGGTACGTCCATTTGAGTAAAGTGTTCACCTAATTGAATATTGATCTGCCTATTTAGTGAATGTGCTATGCGGTTGAAATGGAATTATAACTGTGTGCTCTTAATTTATTTTATTCGTTTCTGTTCTTATTTTATTACTAAAGTTGTCAGATCCTGTTTTGCATGAGAGCAGCTTCCTCAGTAGTGTTACTGTGGATCCTTACCTAATTACCTAATCGATGGTGTGCTCTTAATTTATTTTGAAAACTGTGTGCTAACATTTTATTATTAGAGACCTTTGCTTGTAGAAATAAGTGAATTCTAGGCTCATTATCTGTACTGTGTACTTGTTGATATTTCAGGTTTGTACGTCTTAGTGATACTTGATACCCACGTTGCATTCGACCGTATAAGGAATCGGTTTAGTTGTAATCCGAGTGACGCAGCCAACAGGCCCCGATAAGTAAACGTGCCCTACAAATTACATCTAGTCGATTATTGTTGCATTGATTTAGATGTATGACTAAATCAGCGTTCTCCTCCAGGCGCACACAAGAAGAGGATGCGGAATAAGGGAATAGAGTGTGTTTTGAACCCCTTGTGTAATATGCAAGAATATGTGGGTTTGACAGGCAAGGAAGTAGTTTTTTTGTGCTTACAATTAAATCACCCCTCTAATACAACAGAAAATAGATGCCGTAATTTTGGTAGGCTGTTACTTTATTAGAGAGGCAATCTTTTCACTATAAGTTCTAGTGGAACGCTGTAGGAATATGAGCCTCGATGTGTACCCATGTTTTATAGATTTTTCAAAGGCTTTTGACAAAGTCAATCACACAAAGCTAGTAGAAGTACTGAAAAAAATAGGCTTTGACAACAAAGATATAAGAATTATAATGAATTTATATTGGAACAAGTCAACTCCTTGAGATAATTAATACACAATGTGCGACAAATATGGACTAAGCCTGAACACCTCTAAGGCGAAACATAAGACCATCAGCAAAAACTCCCAGCCTCCCATGGTGTTGGCTTTAAACCAGAAGACCATAGGACGAGTCGAGAGATACACATATTTGGGATCAATGGTAAACACAACCTGGGACCAATCCATAGATATCAGATGCAGAATCAAGAAATCAAGAACTATATTCATTAAAATGAAAACATTTTTCGTCTGTAGAAACCTAAGCCTACAACTGAAAATAAGAAGGGTCAGATGTTCCATTCTTCCAGTTCGTTTGAACGGCGCGGCGTTGAGGCGTGGACCATGACAGGAACCCTGATGAAAAAGCTAGAAGCGTTGGAAATGTGGATATACCGGAGAATTTGGCGCATCTCATGGATTGAGCATATAACTAAGGAAGAAGTACTTAGACGAATGGGTAAAAGGAAAAAAGTGGCATACACAGTGGAGAGAAGAAAAATAGAGTATTTCGGACATATCATGAGAAACAATAAGTATCGACTATTACATCTTATTCTACAGAAAAAGGTCGACGGTAGAAGGGGACCACGAAGAAGAAGGAACTCGTGGGTGCAAAACCAACGCTAGTGGTTTGGGATGACATCTGTACAATTATTTAGACAAGCAGCTGATAGAATAAGAATATCCATGTAAATCTCCAACGTTCACAGAGAATAAGGCACCAAAAGAAGAAGTTCTTTATTATTTTCGAACATCTCGCTGATTATGAACATCAGTTTATGTCTAAGCAAATAATGTATATGCTTAATTTTTGTTAGATATAATTTTGATTTTTAATTGCAACATATTTTAAAATTTATAATTTGAGAACAAGAATCCATTTAAAAGTTTAAGAGAAGCAGTTTAGAAATATATAAATTTTGTTGAAAAAGTGAACTCCAAAATGCTATATTTAGTAATACTATTTGTAGCAAATACCTAGTTATACTTACTTACGCTGAAATTTTGGTCAGCTTTGACAAAGGTTATTCAGGGCGAAATAAAAAAATAGAAATCGAGAGAGCGGTTTATTATTAATTTTGTTATAGGCAAATAAACACTTAGAAAATTGACCGTAATGCAGAAATAGAATTAGTAAAAATACTAGCGGACTTGCACTACAGCTGGAGCAACCTTACCAAATTCGTTGCTAAATTGTACGTAAGCAAAATGAATATTGTAGGAAAACTAAGAAGTACTGAACGTTATCTGGAATTTTTTTGCTGCTCTACGGCTGGGTATCCGAAGAGCAGGCAAAACGGATTAAGATCATTATGAGCTGCGTTGGGCCCGACAGTCATTTTAACTGTTTCAATAATATTTGAAAATATATAATACTGGAATCTGACAACAGTTAAGAACCGATTATTGTCCCTAATAGATCACCTTAAGTATTTAATATAAATTCGTGCTGTTCGTTTTCGCAGTTTGATTACGAGGTGCTCTTTCTTCAAGTTTGCATGAGCGAAAGTCTGACAGTTTTGGCTGTTGGATTATCACCAGGCTTAGGAATTATGCATTTGCATATCTGCATATGCAAATGCACGTTACTACCATTACAAAAAAGCATTCTTTAATTTAACATGAAAATTTATAAAAATTTAAATTTTAAGCTGGTCTTTTTTAAATATTATTAATTATTACAGTTAGTTCAAGATTACTATCTAGTCGTAGTCGATGAGCAAGATGTTTCTGGCCCAATTTAATATTAATGGATTATCTAAAGGTTTTACCCATCGGCGATCCTTAAGTTGTAGAATGTCCTTTTCACACCGCATTAGCGCTGTTTTTCATTATCACTAACTCAAAGTTTTACTTCTTTAAGTCTCTTTGTTGTCGAGGAGCAGGATTGCATCCACATTAACGTGTTGATGAAGTCCTTCTTTAGAACTTCTGGCAAATCTCTTGATTTCGTTGACCACAGTGTCAATTTCCAGGTTTCGGTGAATGTCTCGGTTTCTAACATACCTGGGTGCATCCTAGATATTCCTTAGTACATTGTTTTAGAATGTTTCAATGGCATTAACCCTCGCAATACCAAGGTATTTTTACAGAAGCCGACTACCAAGAGTGGGTACTTTGTGCCCATTGCGGAAACTATATATAAAATATGTTTGAAAAAACTTTATAAACATTTTAAAAAGGAAATATTTATTTGTATACACTAGTGAATAATATTTATATTATTGTTGTAATCAAAAAAAGTTATTCATTCTCCTCAGCTGTACGATTTTTACACTTTTGACATATAATCACTTTCTCATAATGACGTCCAGAAACAAACACCTTACAGTTGGAACATATATTGAGTATTTGTTTATATAGCACGCGCTTATTGTATAGGAACAGATTGGAATTTCTTCCAAGCACCCAGTACATTTTTCTGTATTAGATGTCAGGTTCTTCCCTTTCTTTTTGACATGCGCTTTCTAAGGTAGCTTAGCGTCCAGCGTGATACATAGGTATTCAATTTGAGTAAGGTATTTGTTTATCATTCATAGTTAAATATTGGATATGTTTTTTATTGAAGTTGATATAAGTTAATTTGGCTTCATTAAATATAATTCGCCATCTCTTTGTCCAGTTGCTGACTTCGATTAGGCTGTTTGCAGTTTTCCTGTAGCTCCTTCATTGCTTGCTCCATCTGCCAGAATATCAGCGGCATCAGGAAAGGTAGTTATAGTGATATTTTCGACTGCAAGAGCAACACATGTGTAGAATGTGTTCCTTGTGGTACTCCTGCTTGGATTTCTTTTTTTTTTCAATACTCTTCGTCTTGTTTACTTTGACAAGGATGATCTCAGCTTATAGTTTAAACCTGTATGCCAACCTTGTCAAACGCTTTGGCTACGTCCGGAAAAACTGCAGAGCAAACTCTTCTTTTTTCTAGCACTTTTACTATTGTGTTTGCTATTCTATGTACTCGCTCTATTGTAAAGTGTTTGTTGCGAAACCCTTAATGCTTCATAAAATGTATTTGGAAAATTTTACGAGTAGCATGATAGACACAGCTTATGACATTTTTGGTTAAATATACTTAAATTTTAAGATTAAGCACTTCTACGAATTCGTGCCAATCTTTTAAATTGCAATTTTGTTTCGTCAGTTCTTAGAATGATTTTGGGATTATAACCCACATCAACATATGTTTCTAACAAGAGATTCTTTCTCATAATAGATATTTATTACACCATCTAATTACAAAATGTAAAAATAATATTTACGTTTAATCTGTTATGTTTATTTGACATTGTGCCACTCTGTCGATATTAGATTCGTACTCTAATTGCCGCTTCATAGGAATTATAAACGTTACTTTAATTGCCAATTTTATGACAGTTACAGTTTTCGTTATTATTTTCTCTTAAAGATTAATTTATGACGAGACCAGTCTCAAGGTTTTTCTTTGTAGGCTAGATTTGCCGATCAGAAATATTTCCAGGAATTCTTTTGTTAGCAGTGCTAACTTTCAAATATCGCTTCCCGAATATTTCTCGGAA
>JABXWE010008937.1:0-19738 GCA_014611495.1 Limonius californicus | reverse complement strand
TCGGTTCAAACTTCTGGTTTCGCAGAGCCCCTCCAGTGTGTGGACGAGTGTTGTCACGTTACAAGATTATTGGGGCCAGACTGCCTCTAACACGACAAACTCGACGCCGGAAGTGTTTTAGAGTCTGTATGTACTGAGTAGAATTTACCCTTGCCCCTAGTTCCAGATAATCGGTTACTTAAACTCGATGAGCATCCCAAAACATAGTCAAAAGAAGTCTTTTTGCGGATGGTTGTGTTTTGAACTTTTTCGCCTGAGTAGAAGACGGATGTCGATATTCAGCGCTGTGTCTTTTCTCTTCCGGGTCGTAATGATGGACCCATGACTCGACCCCCGTCACAATATTCAAAAGAAAGTCGTCTCCTTCGTCACGGTAGCGCTGCAAAAATTGCTCGCAGCATTCCAATCGACGTTGTTTGTTCTCGTCTGTGAGATGGCGTGGTACCCATCGTGCACAGATTTTACAGTATCCCAATTGTTCAATAATGAAGCCGACACGTTCCTGGGATATTCCAATATGGTTTGCGATTCGCCGTTCATTTTGAATCAAATCGTCCACGAGTTTGCGATGTTTATCGTCTGTGGCAGTGATCGGACATCCGCTGCGTGTTTCATCAACAATTATGGCTTTTCCAGGCTCGCAACAACGAAATTTTATTACCCATCGACTTACAGTAGACATATCCACAGCATCGTCACCATAAACAGCCTTTAAACGACGAGGAATCTCAGTAGGAGTCACTTTTTCAGCAATTAAAAATTCGATAACAGCACGCTGTTTAACTCGCGTTGACATAACACTAGAACACGTCTCCATACTTCGGTTCTCGAAATACACTGGATGAACGCAACGACCTCAAACCTGCGCATGCGTATTGAGGGGGAATGTTACTTCCACATGCCATCTGGCGCACTTCTGAAGATCATTTCGTTCGCGCTCTACAAGCATGTGTGCAATAGTTTTCAGCTTACCCTGGTAGAAGATATATTTAAGTTAAACAAGTATTACATATTGCAACAATTTTATTTAAAACAATTTCATTTATTCATTTCATTACTTTGTGAAGTAGCAACTAATACCTCTCCAAATTATTTGTAGCAAAACTGGTTCTTCTAATAACAACAGACGGAATTCCAGTTGAAATTCTTTGGTACTAATTTCAAACTATACATTTTTGTAAAACAAATACCAGCTGCGTTGGTATATGTATATTATACAGCCTTAAATGTATTTAGAACTTCTTTAATAGGTTTACAATTAGATGTTGTATAAAAAAGAGCATTCTAGAAAGACACCAAAAATGCAAAACAGAAAATCCGGTGAACAAGAAAAGAAAAATCCATAAATTAAAAAAATCAATAAGACAAAATAAAGATTAGATTTATTTCGAATTAAATGCGCTAAAACGGATCTAAAGTTGGATCTCGCCTTTTTACAAAAAAAAAGCAATTTGCCTAACTATCTTGCTTGAAATTCAGAACATGAGAAAATTCTAAGTGATATTGATGCTCAATCTGCTATAGAATTTTATCTAGCAAGGCTATGAGATGGCTAAAGTTTGTAAAACTGTCATTTGCCTTTTCTGCATCTAATTATATTTTTATATGAAGCTAGTGCTTTGTTTGCCACACTTTGATTTCCGGTCTGATCAAATCTATTCATATATACTAGCTTCTAAAATAAAAAAGATCAAATTGAAATATTTTATGTACCAGCTCCATACCATTGCCAAATATTGAGAAATACTAAAATTTCTAAGTCATAATCAGTAATATTACTGCTGCCACCAAATTTTATATATTATAAAATTATTTTCATATTCTTTGAAATGGAAAACCTACTTTAACTTTAAATGTTACATTTACCTTATTTCATCTTTAAGAGACAGAAAGAAAAATTGTTCAAATTTTATCACACCCCTGTCACAAATGCTACAAACACGAACATAATTTGATCAACAGGCTTCTTTCATCCCACTACTGGACACCGGCCGCTTTTCGGGCACGATTTGCTCCTCAGCGTTAAAGTAGACGTACGAAGGACCTACAAACGTAAAATCCTAACGACACAAATTCTGAAGAAAATTCTTAGCATTAAGATTCCTAACCAGGTTGTGAAATTGTGTGTGGTGGGTGGCAGTACAAGATTTTTATACGCTGCGAGGTATCGCAGAGGAGTCGAACCCAAGCCATAATCGACGTGTTGTCCAAAAAAAGGGCACTCCAACACTGCATCAAATTATATTTTTAAGATGGTAATTGCTCTTACCGCTACCAGCCTAAACAGTATATTATGTAAACTTAATTATTTTGTAGTTTAATTTTACAAATGGCATTTAAATAGATACGAATTTCATAAAATTCACCATTGCTACCAAATTTTTAAATCCTTAATTTTATTAACCTTATCCTGAAAACCAAACTCCTCTTAGGAAACAACCCTCATAACAATTTTACTTGCGTGTTTACAACAAAAACACAAAATATTAACAAACCCTGACGTACAAAGTAAACCTATAAACAAAGGTAATTTTTTAAATAAATTAAAAATAAAGAGAGCTTTCAAGATAACTTGCACGATTTATGTTGCAGAAGTGAGATTTCGTGAGCAAACAGTTGCAGTTAATTTAAAATTTATGGTTGGCGTGTCCTATAAATAAAACACAGTATTACCATTGCAAATGAAAATAATTCCTAATTACAGCTGTTACGTTTCGTACGTATATGCACTTTGCTCTTAAACACCCTGCGCTTATCCGCAAAGCTTTCATAGCCTGCATGAAAAATTCTAATGCGTGAAAAATTGTAAACAGGCGTGAATAAAATAAATTTTAGGACGAGCGTTTTATCGCAACCTATAAATCAATATTTTACACCCAACATTGAGCAGGGCACGTAAAAAAGTATGTTAAAAGCATATAGAATAGCCGGAAAGATAATAATATATACCCTCCATTAAGCATTATATATTCTATTATAAAAAAAAACTTCAGAATTCCGCCAGAATATACAGCCTGAACGTGGCTTCAATACGTGCAGAACGCGAGTGTTTCTTTGAATACTAATGGACAGGTAGTGATTGCTGAATTTATGAAACAAAGAATTCCATAAAACGAATGAATAAAAGGAACGCAGAATATCGTTTTTGGCTTTTCTTTGAAAACAGTACAAACAGTAACAAGATAACCAGAAAGGCGGCTTTTTTAAATTATACATCGTTACAGTTGTATTAAAAAGAAACTTCCATTGTATGTCACTCTAGGGTCACGTATAGCAGAGAAAAGGGTGTAGAAATACGTGTATAAGCTTCTTTTTTGAAACAGGCTATCATAATATTAACTCCGCGTGGGCTTACCATGTAATAGGAAAGATCTCTTTAAGTTACTCAATTAAAATTGTGGTACTCATCTAACTAAATTCGTTCAGTTTTACACTTAAACTTAGTAAGAAAGTCATATCAATTGATTATGAAATTATGATCAAGGTTCATTACGTAATGACCCCCTACGTTACTATTAATTTTAAATTTTGCGTTAAGTCCCTACTGGAATCTCATAACATAGACAGTTTAAAATAAAGCTTTTCTTTTATATAAATATAATTTAAATATGAAAACTTCGCAAGCGCTGCTGCCACCAAATGTTCGTATCGACCTAACTATACAGACAACGAAAACTCTTTGGTGTGCGAAGGCAAATTCTATCCATTTCTTCCAGTAAAATGATCATAAACCTAAATTTTACTACGTGAAAAGTTTTTGTCAAACGAATTTTATTCTTTACATGCACAAAAAAGTCTATTTCCAGATAATGCTGTAAACAATTTTGACATTTTCCGATCGCAACGCGAAGACAAGTAATGAGTATACACTATTTTCCTCTCCCCAACTATTCTTTTTGGTATTACTTCCTTAAACAGAGTTTAATCAACTTCGAAAGATGATATCTATCAACTCACAAGTAAGAGAAGCCTAGGAAGACAGAAAATTATGGCAGAACTGAACACGTCGACACGAAGACCTATACCCTTAAAGCCGAAAAAAAGTTTAACCGCTCCGATACTCCAATATCTAATTATCCTAAAAATACTATACGTATATATATATATATATAATTTTATTATTAATATATATATATACATTTTTTCTAATTTTTTCCTCTTATAGTTAATTTTCACAAGATGAAGTTTTCAACCATGCAAGTTTCGTTAAAATAGGATCTACAGTTCGAACGCTATTAAGAAGAAACTAAACCTATCCAATTATTACCAATTCTTCAAGCTGTAAAATCAAAATCTATATATCAGAAATTACTGGAACTGCAACCAAAATAGATATAAATTCTCTAAAAAATTTAGAATTATATCAACTTGTTTGGCAAAAATATTAGTTTTTATAAATGCTGATTTGCAAACAGGCTATACAAGTCCGTAAGTTAGCCTTTTCACACTATCTGAAGCTTATTTTTGAAAGCTCTCGAAAATCATGTCCTGTTTCCAAGATATCTACAATTCGTAAGCATTAACTTTAGCAACATTGCAGAGTACAACAATTTTACAACATATTCGATCCAACATAATAATAATTTCCTATTATACCAGCAGAACAGTAAGCAATAACAGCGAAAAGGATCAATAAATCTAGTACTGCATTGCTTCGATAGATGTCGCGATACTTATTAAATCTAGATTCCAATTAACAATGTAGAAAATTTATTTTAGCTAGATTGGTTGGCTATAAAAGTAGATAAAATTGGTCTTTATCCTCGATTGACATGACACAAGATAGCTTAACTCAACGAGCCACAGCGCTCTACGGGCCGCAACTTCAGGGCATTACGACCTTCACAATCGCTTAGGTATTTAAAAATTGGACAAATCCCGCTGATTCCATATGTAACTCAAAATTGAGTTATAATACAAACTTCTTGCTTATCTTGCCAGCTAAATTAAAAAAATTCATTAAAACTTGACAAAAAATATTAAAAAATTCCCATAACCTAGCTTTATCTAAGTCTAAGTTTACACCAATCATTATTCATTAGAAAACATTTTTAAAATTCTGTTGCAAGCGGTGAGCTTAGAAAATGTACATAAAAGTGTATTCAACTGCAAACCGACACTAACTACAGTTAGCTCTTCTTTTAGTGGCGTTAGTTACAAGATTAAAGCGCCACAGACATAGAGATCCTACAGATTAACATGGGCACCGAACCAACGGAAATGCAAAACTCTTCTATTTCAAATAGGTTAAGGTTAGTCAAACTATAATGAAATGGAAGCACCTTCAATTCTGTAACTTAACCAATTTTTGGCCTAATCTAAGTTTGTTAAACTACGTAGTTACATTATCTTTCTATTTCTAAGTAACTTATGATGACTTATTGCTCGAGTGACATTACCGACATTTTCAAGTGGCCTTTTCTGAATTACTTCCTTCGTGAATCCTTATAATGGCCTCTTTAAGCTACCAATGAAAAACATTAACAGTGCCAGTAGTGCTTGAACATACTGCACCTTGACTGAAAACAAGTTGTTGTTCAAGTAATTTCACGGAAACTATAATCTCTCCCATTTTAGCAAGAATTGCATAACAAGCAAATATTTATATACCTTCTGTAGAAATATAATGACATCAGATATTCTAATAATACGGTTTAAAAAAATGTAACAGCTTTTCGGGGCGTAATATAATACCAAATAAAGAAATTACTAATTATCCCACTCTAACATATTTTTAAGGGAACGTTTTGTATGTGATCAAATACAGTAATTTTAAAAGAAACGAGCTAATACTCCAGCAAATTTTTTTCAAATATTGTATAAGATGTGTTAAAGCAAGTATTTTTTTGTTCACAAAACTTTGCATGTTACGGCAGTTTACAGCGAATCAACATCTTAAAAAATTAAACTGTTTTATAAAACTTTTTAAGCACTCCTATTTTCAATGAACTGCCAAGTGTAAATACAAAAAAGTTTTCCAAACATATTTTAAAAGATTTCTTAAGTAATGTAATTAATTAATTATCAAGAAAACCGGGTAATAAATAATCTTTCCAAAGAAACAACTTTTTGTATTTTAATAGTAATAATAGTCACAATTTCAACAAGCTTTATTTACTTTTCGTGATCTATACGTATTTCGACACTGTTGGGCATCGGCCTCTTCTCTGCCACGTCATTCTCCTCAGGAAACACGGGGGACCAACAGTTTAAAGTCGAGTCCGAACGATAGAAATTCCAGAGAAGGTTTTTTGCATTAAGATACCACGGTTGCAAACTGGATTGGGAAATTGTGTGTGGTGGGTTGCAGAAATGATTTTTATATATCTGCATAGTAATGCTTAGGTTTCGAACCCAACCAGAATCGCCATTTTACTAAGGAAGCGAGCGCTTTACCAACTGAGCTACCAACACACACTATTTTCGACATGCAAAATGTCATTTTCAAAAGCAATTAAAATATAAAGAAAGATTTTATATTAATGATACAAAATATATTAATAATTTCAATAACTTTTTCTCATTTTTTGGTCCTTCATACGTATTTGGACAAAACACATGTTATTTGTAAGAGCAATATAAATATCTGACACATTACATGTATGTGTCGAAATACGTATAAAACGCTAAAAAATAGCTGTTGAAATGTTAATATAGTTTCTTTTTGTTATTAATTGATATGAATTTCAACAAAATAAGGTAAGAAACCATTAATAAACTTCTTATATATTTTCACATGCTGCAATTTTCAGCAAAACGGCGGCCAGGCACTTTATAAAGGTTTAAAAAAATATGTTGCCTAAATTATCTTAAGCAAGGTTAGAACAAGCCTTGAACGTGAAAACGAATGTCCTAGCTCCCTGGTTATGTCGATGTGTCTTAAAAATATTGGGCTAACTAATCGTCTTCAGCTCAAACCTATCTATACATCTATTTTCTTCAAATTAAACGCTTCTTCATCGCAAAAATATGGATTTTCTGTAGACCATATTCTCATATTATGCGAATTTACATAACCTTTCACGTGAAACCATGATTCGTCCGAGAAGAAAGTTTGATCGTTTATGGTGCTCAGAAACCAACGACAAATCCACTGATTTTTATAGTGGGGGGGGGGGAAGTAGAAGCTCGCGCACAACAGTTAAGCAATAAGGAAATTAAGAGCTTACAAGTTTGGTAAGACAGATCAGATTGTTAAAAAACAGCTCAAAGAGAAGTTTCCCTAACATTCTGAATATTTTCTTCATTCTGTTTTGTTAGTCGACCGCTACCTTTTTTTCCTTGTTACGCCAGCCAGTTTCTCTAAATTATTGTATCGAATGCATTAACACTTAATAAAAGGAGCTGTAGCTGGTCACAAGGTCTGGATATTCTTCCTGGAAATCCTTCATAAATCCATCCTTCATGAATCGAATACTACCATACACTAACTTTCTGGCCATTACGGAAATATGTTTTTTGTATTACACTAAAAAGCATTTTGTGAAGTTATTAAATTTTTACATTCTAGTGTTTTGGCATTGTCAACTTGTATCTAAATCTTATTTACTTGTTCAGGAGTTAGCCTAATGAAACCATAAAAATACAGTTACGACCTATGTTGTCACATCCGCAGCCTGCTCTAATGTATCTCTTTTCGATTGCTCTTTATTTTCAGATGCCTTTTCAAACGTACTGCCATTTGAGATTTTGCAAGAATGTTCGAGCTTCCCAAGCACGAGTTTTATTTCAAATCCTTTCATAGAAACTAAGCTTTCAGTCATTCTAACAATAATTTTTTAAAAATTGATTTGTAAGCCCCTCCAGCACTATAATTTTAAACAAATTTAGAAACTGATATTTTAAAAATATTTTTTCCCAAGATTATATTCTCTGGGCTTTTTGATGCAGTAAAATATTTTTGAAATGCGCGTATAGGAACTAATAATGTTACGAAAAATTTACGGTGGAAAGCGTGTGGAAAGGCAACGATAAGGTGAAAAAGAATTATCTGAGTTATACGGTGAAGCAAGTATTGTCGAAGTAGTGAAACCACAGAGAATCAGATGGTTCGAACACCTAAGAAGAATGGACATTCAAAGAACACTAAGCAAAATCTACAAGGTAGAAATTGGTGGGAGGAGACGAAGACGAAGACCCATGAACCAGTGGAGGAACGAACTACGGGAAGATCTATACTACCTTAACATAGTGAAATGGGAAAGATAGGAAAAAGGTCATAATTGTCCAAACAAGCCATGGGCCTACTAGGCCTGGAGAGCTAAAGTATACTTATACAGGGTGATTTTAATAGTTGTACAAATATTTTAACTGATAAAAGAGGACGGTAAAATATCACGACTCGTCCAATAACGTCTTATATAAAAATTGTTAGTTTTCAACAAAAACAGGTTTAAATTCTTCTAAAAAAGTTTGATAACCGCAGGTATTTTTGAAAAAAGTAATTAAAAACCAAAGAAGGTTGTTTCTTATTAATGTACCATTGACGTCTTCGTTTTGGAAAATACCGTAAAATGGAGTTTACTAATGCTGAGAGATCTGATTATTAATTTATGGAGAGGCCCGTGGGAATACTGACTTGCTCGAGATTTGTACCGTGAACGTTTCCCTCGGCGGCGACTGCTCAACACGCGAACCCTTGTGAGTATGATTCAACACCTCAGAGATTTTGGATCCCTTGCAATGGACAAATGCGATATTTGCGTTTTGCCCAGACGGTTAAATGGTAATAGTTACCTCGATTTTTTTGGAAAATGTTCTACCAGAGTTGTTAGAGGAAGCTCCGCTACATACGCGGCAGGACATGCTTCATCTCCACCTCATTACGCTGCACAAGTGACGACTTGAATGAATAACAACCAAATCGTTGGATAGGCCGTAATAGACTGATCTTGTGGCCGCCAAGATCGCCTGACTTAAGTCCTTGTGATTTTTTTTGTACGGGGTCACATGAAGTAACTTGTTTACAGTACTCCAGTCGATACAGGTGAAGAACTCCAGCGACAAGTTAATAACGCCGTATTGCAAATTCGTCAAAGTGCAGGAGTTTTGGGACGCGTTCGGAGGTCTTGGATACGCCATGCGGGCTTGTATTGCCAACGCTGGTCAGCATTTTGAGCGACTTTCGGTTTCGGTCGTTGTTCATCTTTTCGTCTTTTTAATTCAAATGAGCTTATTCGTTAACTCCGCTACCGGAAATTTGACCGAAAACAGTAGACCAAAAGAAAGTTGACCGAAGACAGTAGACCGAAAGGAAATTTGACCAAACGGAAAGTTGACCGAAAGGAAATTTGACCGAAGAACATTTAACCGAATGGAAAGTTGATCGAAAATATAATTTTTTGACTGTTTAATGCATACAAGCTGGAAGATTATTTTGTACATCGAACTCATTGCCGGATATGACTTAATCGTAAACATATTACCCGACAGAACTTAATTGATTGCAAACTAATGAGTAGTAATTAAGATGCAAGTTTAACGTACGGAAACAATTTCATAAGTATTTAAATTTTAATGGTATTTGTGCTTATGACAATTAGGGGTATATATAAGGAATGAGGCGATAATACATTTCATTTTGCTTACATTTGTGCAAGAGTGAGAATCGAAGTCGTGAAATGGCCCTCGAGTTTGTAACTAGTGTAAAGGGACAGCGTAAATTACACAAGTTTAATAAAACAAAACCCCACCTGGGGTTGTTTGTAATTATTTTCTTTGTAAAGTAAAAATATTTCTTTACGTTAAACTTGCATCTTAATTACTAGTCATTAGTTTGCAATCAATTAAGTTCTGTCGGGTAATATGTTTACGATTAAGTCATATCCGGCAATGAGTTCGATGTACAAAATAATCTTCCAGCTTGTATGCATTAAACAGTTAAAAAATTATATTTTCGATCAACTTTCCATTCGGTTAAATGTTCTTCGGTCAAATTTCCTTTCGGTCAACTTTCCGTTCGGTCAAATTTCCTTTCGGTCTACTGTCTTCGGTCAACTTTCTTTCGGTCTACTGTTTTCGGTCAAATATCCTAGACCCGTTAACTCATAAAGGACAGAGCGTTTCTTATTGCAGGTACTTTTTAAACTTTAGCAGTCTAAAAATCCGTTGGTGCAACTGGTCACATCTCATAATTCAAAAGCTGCGTGCTCAATTTGAAAAATTTAAGCGGCTCTCAAACAAGGCAACTTCATTGTGTTTCTCAAAAACTATAAACATTTTAATAAAGCAATTTTGCGTATATTGTATTCTTTTGGTGTGAACAATCACTGCTTAAAATATTTGCATAACTATTAAAGTCACCCTGTATATTAAACAAATTTGGAAACAAACCAAGCACAGGATCCACTAGGAATTTTACAATTCCAAAAAAATTGCTTTCTGTCTATAATTAGCCTTTTTTTTTCAAAAATTTTCGCTAACTGGAACTAAGCTGCAAGAGATAGAATTTTTTTACAGATGATATTTTATGATATTTATCAAGCACTACAGCTTTGTCGCAGCGAAATCTAGAAATAAATGTTTTAAAATATGGTTGGCAGCTTTTCACAACGTAAAGTTTCAAAATTTAAAAAGTAATAATGACCACAATAAGTGTAGCTAATTGCAGCTACTTGAAATTGATATTTTTTTAATGAATTGCTTCAGTTTTAAGCACATGTGCTGCCACGGCTTGATATGAAGTTGAATTAGCACGCTCGCTAAATATAGCAAGTAACTTTCTGCAATCATTCAAAGCTCACTCGGGGAAGCCAAAGCTCGCCACAACCCGCAGCGCCCTGACAGTTTTCCTCCGACAGATGGCACCTCCGGAGGAAAATGCGTAAAAGCTCGATAGCGGTAGCATAGTAGTAAATAGGCAACCGTCGACGCGGCAATGCGTGTGTCGTAAACCAAATCAATTCAACTGCATTCAGACACTAAATATAAGTAAAATACGTCACTGTAACCATGGAACAGGTGTACGAAGCTCATGTTTTAAACACAAGCGTTTCCAGCAAATGATGAGTAGCATTCCATCGAGTTGTCAATGAGAAAAATCAGGACATATAGTATGGAATGAAAGCGGTAAGCAAATATTTGCTCAGTTAATATTTTCTCTCTTCCGGGTGGTCAGCACCCAAAAATGCTTCATTTTCTCAGGGCGCTTAAAAAAGAGTTTTCCTCCAAGCGTTGGAACTGACGGGGCGTTCTAATATTATGATTAAACAAGAAGAAACGTGAGCTACATAAATTATGCAGCAGCTTTCCTACGTCTATGTATTTTAAAAAATAGACGGAGGGATGGATAATAATAATTAATGAAGAAACGACGTGAGGCTAGTCTAATCTGTGTGATCTCTAGGGGAATATGAAATTTGTAACTGCAAATTAACTATGAATGTTATAGTAAGAGCCTTGTTGTCCTGTCATCCTAAAATTAAGCTTCAAACACAAATACTGTTGACGGTATTAAATGGTTTCGGGAGCTTTCATTGCCTTTTCTCAATTACTAGACCCCCCCTCTACCAAAATGATATTTAAAATATGTCTCATAGAAAATAATTGGTTATTGATGTAATGCATTATAATTACATGTTTCTGCGATTGCACTTGTAATCTAAATCAAATCAAAAAGCATGTTAATGTAAAATGGCTTTACAACAGTGGTACTCCACATTTCTGCAGTGGCGTCAGGCGTCACCAAGCAACTGGATGTAATGAGTGGAAAACATTTGTCTATTTGACAAATTTCACTTGGCACATTGGATAACTACCCAAAAGCTTTAAATTTTAAACTTTAAGTTTGGGAAATCCATCTGCATTGTTTACTTTAGTACCTCATTTACTCTTACGAAGGAACTCGTGGTTAAACAGTACGGGCTGCCCTTACAGTTGCGAAAATCAATAAATTTTATTACAATTAAATGCAATTAATACTAAAGTTGTTCGGATTTTGGAATTGGTGTTTAATTTGGCGCTTTGTTTACAACAGCGTCATTGCACCCTAAAAACTGTAAAATTATTGAATAATTTCAACAATTTAGACTTACGTTTTACCACCAACTGAAACTGATTATTTAAAGCTTTGTTTAATTTCATCCAAAATGATTGAATTTGATATTTCTTAAAGAATTTACTAAATATTATAATTTTTCCAAATAACAGTACATTGGTAAGTTTAAAAGTATGAAAATATATGAAAATACAGTCGAACTTCTATATAATGACGTCGGAGAGTACTTAAAAAATCACTATGTAGAAATTTCACTATATAGAATTCATGTTTAGATACAAAACTAAACTAGTCAGCACCACTTTAAGGGATATTTTGATTATAGCCCCGAATAAAATGAAAAACTATGAAAGAATAAATTAGGAATTGTTCATTAGACATTAGACAAGACATGTGAACATTTTATAATCCAATTTTTCTGTATAACTGACTAATATGGTAAGAATTTAAAAGAAAAACATCACAATATGGAGGCTTTACATCATTATTTAAAGGTATTTTTACATTAAATTGTGTCTGAAGGTCAAAATTTTCGCAAAAATATCATTATATAGAAAAATCATTAAATGGGGGTTCACTATATGGGAGTTTGACTGTATTGTAAAATTGTGCCTCAAATTACTTAAATACACGAAAATTTGAAGAATAATCTCTTAAATTTTATTTTCTAAATAAATTAATTGGGTTGCGTCAAACAATATCGCAAATTAAAGGAACATAAATGCTAGATCTAAATCATAATGCTTTATCTACGTCCTTGGTATCATGCACTCGTCCACAAGTGGCTTAAACATGAGCAGAATTGCATATCTAAAAATTGTAAAAACGAAGGCCTGCGTGTAGAGCTTTCCTCGTTCTTTATTTATATTATGGGCCATATTTGCTGTAGACGTGTTGCGTTAATATTACACAGAGATGTGTAAATTATGTTTGTTGAATTTGCCATAATCAACGCTACACAACTTCGTTAGATAGAAGATTCTAAGATAATTAATTTATTTATCTACGAATTTGTTTTAAAAACAATATCAAAGAAACCTATTTTTAGTCTTAGGTTATGACGATTATAATATTTATATTTTCTGATCGTCCACAGATAAAGTGGCCCATTAGTTGTAAATCTGTGCGTTGTAAAAATTTCTACTTTATTAAGTAATATCGTTTGTGCTTGTTTTTTGGGTAAGTAACCTTTTTTATTTTTCAAACCTTTTGACTACTTCTGTTTTAATCCACTCCATCGAAATCCCTTCCAATTCGAGCTGAAGTACTCTCAAAATTATAAAAGTTGAAGGAAAGTAACACCTGTTGTTAACTTTACAAGGTCGACTCTTGTATTTGAGAAACTCAATACAAAATATTGCTGCAAATTGTCATGGAAAGTGAGTTATTTAATATTTATTTCTTTTGTTGTCTTACAATTGTCGGCAGTATGAATTAACCGGGGTTGCTGAGGTCAAAGCAAGTACGTAAACTCGTGTGATAGGAAAGAAATACGCATTATCAAAATTTGTGACATCACAAATTCGTTTTACCAGATCCGGATTCAAGTGCAAAAAATTATTGAAATTTAGAGAATCACATTTTTTAAATCATACATAACAATTATTACTGAAATGGTATAAGTATATCGTGATTTTTGTTGACGTTCAGAAAAGTGCAATGCCGGGACGTAACAGTATACACAGTATGTTGCACAAATCACGCTAGAGATTATTACAGTTGTCTTCTTGTTTCTTATACTATATTTTTCGAAAATAAAGTTTAAACTTCTACTGATCACAGAATTCAAGAATCAAACAAATACATAACATGCATAACAACTTTGCTTTTTTAAATATAACCTCTTGTATGTAACTACATATTCAGGAAGACCATTTCATTATGAAAATAATAATTTTTATGATAAAACTGTCATAATTCAAAGTTTTAATTTCATTAATCATAGAAACGGAAGAGCAAGTGATATACAATTTTAAATATGTATTTTGATAATTGCCATTACTCAATTTTTCAACTTTCCTTACAATTTTCATTATTTATATTTTATTTTTATATTTTCATCACTTGTTATTATTTTCCATTATTTCTGAAATAGCATACTAGTTCTACTTCTACCGGACAATGCTAAATATGAATTTTTGCCTTTTCAGTATATTCCTTGCAATAATTTTTTTGAAAAATTCATTAAGTTCTTGATTAATTACATATTTAAGAATATACAGGTATTTATTTGTAAAGTATCAACTGACGTTTCATACGTGAATTTGATAGGAAATACATAACCGAGTTTACCGGGAACCTATTTTTCTGCCGTAAATTGCAGAAGAATAGACTGTAGACTAGTACGTTTTTTTTAATGCACGGTGTATAAAGATTATATAATATTTGTAATTTGAGTTTTTAATTTCCTAGTCATATATACATATATACGTACATAGTTTTGATATAATTTCTAGATACATCTTCTGGAGTCGATCATAAGCCTTAAATTTGCGTGCTCGCTTACCCTCTGGCGTTGGTGATAAATCTCAAAAGAGAAATAAATAAAAACTAAAAAATAGTATTCTTATACTTATATATCAGAAATATCATAATTTCCAAAATTAGGGTTCTGAAAGTTAAAAATATATTTAAATTTGATGTTTCGCCCTTTGGCATAGGTTATAAGCCGTAGTAATACAATAAGCATTAATTTTGAAAAATATGCTTATTTTACATTTTATACAATTTCCAAAATAATAGTCTTCATTGTTATACCTCCGCCATAGAACACAGTTGTCTCAAAATATTCAGGCAATAGACGGTAAACGGAAACTTCTAAACAATTTGGGTGCTTGTTTACCCCCTGGCTTTGGTGATAAAGCTCAGAAATAAAGAAAACCTACAAAAACTAGTATTCTTATACTTATACATCAAAAATACCATAATTCCTAAAATTAGTGTTCTGAAAGTTAAAAATATATTTAAATTTGCTGTTTCGCCCTTTGGCATAGGTTATAAGCGTTAGTAACACAATATAATTAATTTTAAAAAATTATGTTTTTACATTTTATATAATTTCCAAAATTCTTCAATGTTATCATTGTAATACCTCCGCCGTAAAAGACAGTTTTCTCAAAATATTCAAGCATTAGTTCGATAAATGGCAAGTTCGGGAGAAATTGCGTGATCGTTTATCCTCTGGCGTTGGTGATCAGTCGAAAAAGAGAAATAAATGTTAAAAGAAAATCTTAAGGTAATAACCATAATTTCCAAAATTTGTGTTTTGTAAGTTAAAAATATTTAAGTTTGATCTTCAGAGCTTTGGCATGGTTATAAGCTTTAATAACACAATTAGTTTTTAAAAATTACGTAGCCACATTACATACAATTTTCAAAATAATATTATTATATCATCGTAGTACATCCATCACAGAAGACCGTTTTCAAAACACTCAGGAGTGTTTGTACAAACTTTCTTGTCATTGATAAACCTTAATAATGACATAAACATATTTAAAAATACTTACTTAATACTCATCTAAATTAAAATATCCTGGCGGAGATTAAAGGTTAAAAATTACTCCACACGTCGCAGATGATAACTTTCTCGTTCAAGTGTGCTATTCCGTCCTTTGATATGATTGATAAGCCGTGATAGCAAATCAAATATTAATTTAGAGGTTTACTTTTAAATGCTGTCCACAATTCCCAAACTTTAATTCCAAAATTTTAACAACAGTTCCACATTTAAACAGGTAGACTGCTCTACGGCGTCGGTAATACGCCTTAGGCACATAATACCACATATACACTATTCACGATTGATTTGCCATCCAGCAGGCTGTGTTTTTTTTTTCTTAAGTTGCCTTTCTTAAATATTATTTGATTGATTTCTAGCAATGTCAAAATTAAATTGCCCTGTTGCCAGCTCTAGAGTCCCCTACTTTTCTAAAATAATCTAGTAAGTCGAAATTCGGGGCAAAATTGAAGGTGGAATAGGGTAGGGGATATTCTTTCGGCATCTAAATTGTGAATGAGTGTTTTACAGTTTTTATCTCGCCCGAGAAAAACACTGACATCAGTGGAATACGAACTTGGGTCTGTTAGCACCAGAGGCAAACAGTCAACCACTAGACTACCATAATATCAATTTGAAACATGAGCGGCATAGATGTTAATTCTTCTTAATTTGCTGCAAGACCTAAATATAGGACAACAAAGAATGGCGTGGAATATGCTCTGTATACATACGATTTGAGTTCAGAATTCTCGTGAAAAAAGAACAGCAATATGTATTTGATATGTGTTACCACAACATTTAAATTATAGTTATTATTTTATTTATAATGCAAATCATTATTATATCTAACGCCCGGTATTATTAGTTAGTTAAGTCACCTTTAGACTAAATCTCCCTTTAAACTTGCTGTCCCTATTACCAAAGAAAACCAAGTTACATTTAACTAAGCAGCATTTAACTATATATTGGCAATGCTAACAAAAAAAAACCTAGGTGATGGTGGTAATTCTAACGTCAAAATAAATGTTTGTTTATTATTTCTTGTATAACTTTGGCGCCAACCACTGTACGCGTTTGTTTATTTAATTTTTTTAATTTAATTAGTTACTAACTGTGTAATTTCTCTATTATTATTATGGCTGCGTTGCTGCCCGGACATTCCAAAAAAAGAGTAGGTACGCTCTAAAAATTTTACAGAAGAGGAGGCCTTAGGTTTAATAGGATTGACTCGCCCCTTCAAAAATGTGATTGAAAATAAGCAAACTAATCGGGCTATAGCTTCGGAAACTCTTTTTACGGTTCTGCTTGCAGTTGCTTTTGTTACACCAGTGAAGTCACCTACAGATATCAACATGCATTCAGTAGCATAAAAACGTAATGTTAAAAGTAATTGCTGCATTGGTGATACTGATAAGTGATAAGCAATGGTTTCGCAGAGAATTAAATTTTATTGATGCTTCAATGTGTTCTAGTATTGTATTACCGTCCCTTTACTGAAACGAAACCTTTCAAAAAACTCTTCATCAGTTAATTCGTCAAAGTAGGATTTTCGATTCTTGATTATTTTTGGTCTTCTTCTCCTACCTAAATTATGACATAACAATAGTTACATGTCCTTATATGTCTTTTATAGTAACTTACGTAAATAATTAAATAATTCCTCAGATGAAACATCGCTTGAAATATCAGAATCGCTAGATAGCATTTTGACAAAACAAACGATATGTTAGGGTTACATTTCACAATGTGTCAAAATAACTCTCCTTTAATTATTTTAAATCGCCAAACTAGGGCAATTAACCTAAATTCGGTTTAAGAAGTAAACAGCCGTTAATAGTGTTGATAATAGGGTGCAGTTCAGGTTAACTACCCTTTAAGCTTAAATGTAGATTTTAATGTGTTGATAATACCGGGCGTTAGTATTATAAACCAATATTGAGCAGCAATAGGCGGACGTTAAATGAACAAACAAGCTCCACTGGCAACATTGCCCGTTTCAAAAAACATAGCCTCCATCAAGAAAAACTGGCATAACCCAACTTAATTAATTGACAAATTTCAATGATACCACACATTCCCCCATATTTCCACAGCCTGTTGGATGGCAAATCAATCGTGAATAGATTATAGTTGCAAGATTTTTGGAAAACTCAAGCGTTGCAGTAGCTTTAAACTTGGGATGAAAGTTCTGGGTACACCAAGGGTATGATTACTACAGTTACAGCTTGGTAATTCCTTCTGTTGATTAAACTACAGTTAAAAATCATTATTTCATAAAAATACGGCACGATAAGGAACCCGGAATCCAACTTAAGACTGCCAATAGTTCCTCATCTATAAGGTTAACAACAAATCGCACCATTTTGGATTCAGAATCAGATGGTGTGTCTATTATCCGCCATTTAAGATTCACTCTGTATAGCACTGCAATATGTTCCATCGGTACCGTAATTTATTTATCTAACTTCACAAATCACTGTTAAAACTGAATAATTGTTATAAGAACAAAATTTGAAGTTTCCCAAAATATTAATAAACTGTTGTCTACTCAGACCACTGTTTTATAAAGTAAAAGATTTTTATTTTTTATCACACTTAATGACTAGGTCATGCACGAAACCATTTTTAATAGTCACGGTTTATATAAAATAAACATCGATAGCTAGCGCTCTGTGATAACAAATAAGAAAATATAATAGTATTTGAAAATTGAAATATCACAATTTTTACGAATGAGTTATTCTCAAAAAATGTTATGTTAATTATTATTAATAAACTTCTTGTTTTTTGAATATTATACTATTGCTTAACCTATTGAAAAACTGCAAAGTCTATGTCAACTGGATTAACAACTTTTATGGACATTACTTACAAACCTTTCAAGAAATTTGTATTGTTTTAATTTTTAAATTAGAAGGTTTAGCACAAAATTATTCGATTTGTCTGATCGTTTCAGCATGAAAATTAAGAAACAACTAAAAAACATATCCAGTTCCTATTTGTAATAAACCTCTAACTTGGAAATGGAACCAGTTGTTTTAACGGTATACATGACATACACACACACAAGCGCGCGCGCTTAGATACACATTTTGTAAAAACAATTCTTGGTGTATAAACGAATTTTTCTTTAAAATCAGAATCTATTTTTAAAAGAATGAATACTCCTCTTATACATTTCGTATCTAAAAATAAAAGTAAAGATTTTACTTATGATTCAAAAAACGTTCGAAATTATTTTTCAAACCAAAGTTTCTGCAATTATGTTTAGTTACACTTAGCACGTAGAAGTGCGAGAAAAATTGGTTGTCGGACAAATGGACGGCGAGCAAACGGATGGCGAGCATCCTTCCCAGCGGGCAAACGACAGTCGAGCAATCGGTGGCGAGCAAACGGTAGCGAGCAAGTGGTGGCGAGAAAATTACCTGGAACCATATTGAACGGGCTGGGCGATAATATGTATCCCTAACGGACCCTTTCATTTTATTCCAATTCCATCAATTTCTGTTCCCGCAAATTTTATTACCGTTTTTTGATGCCAGTATAGTTAAATATTATGCTTAGACCTCTTTCGTTCATTCCTATGTTTCTTAATTTGTCTCTTAATTTGATGTCTTGTATTCTGTCAAATGGTGTTTCGTAGTCAATGAAGGATATATAGTGATTTTTCTGATGGTCAGGTAGCAATCTCGCGTCTCTTGTCCTTAATCCACTACGAAATCCGAACTACGTTTGTCTCATATGTTATTCGCGTTTTACATACATTAATGTACCATATGTACAAAAAATTTTTAGATAAAGATTGGCTTTGTATTTCAGAACGTATGTCGCACTTTGAAACTGCTTTTAAATTGAGGGGATCGAGGGTTTATTTTCAAGTACATATTACAATAAATGTTCAAAATGTCCCAAGCATAAATTTACACGCCTTTTCATGTTATCAAATGCGTTTTGGAGCATAACGGGTGTGATATTGCCACATTCTTCAACTTGCGCAACTCTAGAAGTGTGTGAACTGGAATTTTAAAAATTGTGTTTTTCAAATGCGGAAAAACAAAATAATCAAGAATAGTCAAATCTGGTGATCTCGCCGGAAATTCTGGTTCACAACGTAAACTGATCAGGCGATCGTCGAAAAACTGACGCAAATAAGCAATGGATTGTGGAGTCGTATGGGAAGTGGCACCGTCTTGTTGGAAATATCCATGTTGTAGCTCATCGTCATGAAGTTGGTGTGTGAA
>JABXWE010008936.1:0-26179 GCA_014611495.1 Limonius californicus | reverse complement strand
TTTTTCAAGGGTGGGGCATGTTAGACCTGTGAATAGCACGAAATGTGCTGAGCCGGGATAAGCTGGGAGGGATGAGAATCTTGTAGTTGCCTTCGGCAACTCCACGATTCTTATAAAACAAAACAAAAAAAAAACAAAAAAAAACGGAGTGACTACTGCGTGGCTCGTTGTTAATTTTTTATGTACAAAAATCTTTTCAATAAAAACTAATTTGCATGGTATGATGGTACATGAAAAAACTCTGTACTGAAAATTAAAGATTTTTATAAAACAAAATATTTACATTAGCAGCTATTGTCATGGGACAGAGTATTGAGGTTACAATTTCTAATTTATTTCAAAACAGTTCTAAAAAACAATGTACAGTAGAAGTTGGTAATAACAAACTTTAAACGGTGGAAATTGGTTCATTAAAACTGAAGTTCGTTATAAAAGTTGAAAGAGAAACATTATAAACTGGCTTTACGGTTTATTACAGGCAGCGGCATCCGGAGGATAGGTTCAGACTATATAATTAAACACTCTGAAACTTTCAATTCTATGACCACCTCCAAGTAATTTGAAACTAAATGTAAAATAAATTTGTATAAGAGTTTACGCAGTCTGCATTCGTAACATCTGCTAAATGCACCATATAGGGTGATTCAGGAAGAATAGTAAATATTTTAGACGGTGGTATGGACTATTTTGTGCAAAAAAGTTCATATGGTTTCGGTTAATTCTAATTCTCAATGGTTACGGATTATAGATACAGCTCTTTGGATGTTTTCCATAAATAGCCTCACAAAAGGTGTTAAGGGAAGGTCAATGACTCATTGATTGCCTTTATTAATATTTAAATGTTGTAAAATACACGAATAATTTGCAATAGCTCAAAGTAGTTGCGGAAATCGTATTTCGTCTCTTGTATTTACCATCTCAACAACCAAAAATCTAAAAAGGTAGGGTCTGAGTACTTTGGTGGCTAATGAACGTAACCGTATCGTCCGATCTATCTTCTGGTGAAAGTTACATTTACACGATGTGTCACTTGACGCCTAGAATGTGCAGGGGCTCCGTCAAGCTGGACGAACATGCCCATCCATGTAGTCAAAGGAACCTCCTCCAACTGAGTACTCAGTGCTTGTTATCTGTTTCAGACGTGCGCGTGCATTACATATACAGGGTGTGAATGAATTGCAGGGACAAACTTCTAGAGCTTGAAGTGTACATGAAAACAAACATTTTTTGTTAATAAATGTATGGTCAAAAATATTTCCTTTCGGGGATAGAGCTTCTCAAAGATGCTTTAAAAAGCGCCTAAATGTAGGCAACTCAATTTACTACCTACTATTTGTTTCCATAACGACGGAATATAATACAGGATAAATAAAACCTTCTTTCCCACTTTTCAAATTCAAATTAAATTTAAAATATATCAATTAACAAAATGTTTCAAAATTAAACAATAGAAAAACCCAAAATTACAAAGGAATAATCGACTATTTGAAAAATTTACAATAACTAATTCAAAAATTAACAAAATTATACTAAATGTTCAAAATGTCGCCTGTTTAGGGACCAACTTCTAGGGCTTGCAAAACACAACAAAGCAAACCACTTTTGTTAATAAATGTGTGGTAAAAATTGTTTCCCTTAGAAAATAGAGCCTCTTAAAGATTCTTTAAGAAGTACCTGAAAATAGGCAAACCAAATTGGCTTTTAAATTATTTTGTACAGGTCACACGGAATATTGAAAAAAAAAACGATCTAGACAGACATGCATTCAAATAATTTCAATTTTGACACAATTCGATATTCGATATTGTTATGGAAACAAATAGTAGGTAGTAAATTGAGTTGCCTACATTTAGGCGCTTCTTAAATAATCTTTGAGAAGCTCTATTCCTGAAAGGAAACACTTTGAACATACATTTATTAACCAAAAATGTTTGTTTTCATGTATACTTTAAGCTCTAGAAGTTTGTCCCTGCAATTCATTAACACCCTGTATACGCGCCAACTTCAAACAGTTGTATTTACGTAACTACCACCTCCTAAAATATTTACTATTCCTCCTGAAATACCCTATATTTTACGATAAAACAATCCATCTATTTTAGCCTCTAAATTAAGAAATGCTTACTGTGAAGTCATCTTTTCTGGCTTAGATCGTGTCGTCGTGGAATTAAATGATGCTGACTTTTCGCTAACCGTTGCAGGTAGGATTATCAAAGCTTAATGTTACCTGCAACGGTTAGCAAAACGTCAGCATCATTCAATTCCACTACGACGCGGTCTAAGCCTGAAGAGATGATTTCATTAGACACAACTTCACAAATGCTTACTATTTCAAACTAATGTATTAAAATACATTAAGCGATTTTGGTAATGATATTTTATGTAAGAACAAGGCTTATTTTGAGTGACACCACAAGCAGCTGCGATAGCAGTTTCATTATTACATATTTTACTGTCGTTTATATTAGAGGGGTTTCATATATCTAGTTTACTAAAGATTGCTTTCACTCCTAAGTTATTTTTTGCTATTTTTGCCTTTTTAATATTTAATATTCAATAAACGTTGTATTGGCTACAGCAGTGTGCCGCACTCATTAATCACTCAGATCGTCGTACTTTTCACTAGCTCCTTTACTCTTTGTAATAACTGTTCCATCAATATACTTTATTTATGTCATCTAGTTACTTTCTTGGATTAGACGTTATTCACCCCCATACAATTAAAAAATGTTATTTGGTTATCTTCAATAATTTTTCGTACGTTACGCAACTCCCCTGCTAAGGAAATTTTCGCAATAAATACAAAGGGGCACTTAACGCTAACATACATTTTACCGAAACACAGCCTCTTTCTTTTAGTAAGGCTCAAATGTTCTGAATTGTATATATAACGGTAGTTGCATTTTGCTGTAAAAACAATGGCACTGCAGCAAAAGCATGATTTAGTAGAATTAGCGTGGGATGTCCTAAGAAGAAAAAGAACAAGAAGAAGAAATTAAAATATAGGGAAATTATTTATTAATAGCTCCAATTTAACGGAAAATTTAGTGTGGAATAAAAAATCGATACCCTTTATTTTAAAGCAATCTTATTTACCAAATAGAACAAACCGAAATATATTCGACGTTAATGATAAAATCAAAGAATACAGGCAACGTCGGCAAGAACACCTAGAAAGAATGAAAAATGAGAGACGACATGAAAAATATTTGTGATACCTAGAAAATGGAAGAAGCAATCTACAAGGCTGAAGAAGAGATGGAAAGATCAAATATAGGGTGCGGCAAGGAGGTATGGTGTTTTTGAAAAGACAGTCATGCGCGCTTTAGTGGACCGAATATTTTCGAAATGGGTCGACAGATGCCATTTCAGTAGCAATGGAGCCTTGGTCTGTAGCACATCGTGTGTTTGTTAACAGCACCTTCATTGAAACGGGTCGTTCTGTGGTGCTCACACAGCGACAATTTCGAAACCATTTTAATGTTGAATGTCATGGTCGTGTTCCAAATGGGGTACCATTACGAAGTGGGTAAATAGTTTTCAAAGAACAGGATCTTTGAGACCGGGGACTGCACGGGTAGGAGATGGAACTGTACGAACGCCGGAAAACATTGGAAGAGTGCGACAAGCGGTGGAGGTCAGTCCTCTTCGTTCGGCGGTACGTCACGCACGCTCTTCGAATGTCAGACAGATCTGTTCGCAGAATATTACACTTAGACCTTCATTTCCATCCGTATAAGATTATGATTGTTCAAGAACTGTAGCAAAACGACTTCGTGAGATGACACAGAAGCGATGTTGGGATTGCTAACAAGCGATATCGTTTTGATCACGAGTCACGAGGCCCTCTTTCGTGTATTGGGGATGGTAAACAAATAGAATTGCCGGTACTGGGCACCCACAGACTACATCAAAAACCTCTGCACTGCGAGAAGGTAGCTATTTGGTGTGACGTATATCGAACTTGCATTTTTGGGCCTTATTCCTTCGTGAAAACGGACGAACAATGACTGTTAACACATATCGCTACCTTACCATGTTGCGTGATGATTTCCTGCCAGAAGTAAGAAGACGAAGCATCAACCTTACCACAGTTTGGTTTCAGCAAGATTGGGCGACTTGCCATACATCAAGAGTAGCAATGGCTTTTTTAAGACAACATTTCCCAAGACGCCTGATTTCATTGCGCGGGGATGTGGAGTAGCCTCCTCGGTCACCGGACCTGTCACTTTGTGACTACTTTTTTATGGGGCTACCTAAAAGCTCAAGTTTACATAAACACACCACGTATGCTCTTGAAGCGCTTTCCGAAAACATAACGCGAGAAATTCAAAGGGTTCCGCTTGGGAGGAGTGTGGACAATTTCGTCCCCCGTCTACAAGAATGCCTCGACAAAAATGAACGCAGCCTAACTGATGTGATTTTTCGCAGTTGATTATTTTTTTCTCATGTTTCGTTATGGGTTCTCAAATGGCAATATATACTAGTAATGTATGAAAACAATAAATTTTGAAATTGTTTTGAAAATATATGTGTGACAGTTTTTTCAAATACACCATACCTCCTTGCCGGACTGCAGATTAAACATAGGCTCAAACGTAGTCTCGTAACGGACTTATATCCAAAGATTGAAGGTGGAAAAGAAGAAGAAGAAGAAGAAGAAGAAGAAGAAGAAGAATTGATTGCAATTTCTGTGTGACTGAAAGAGAAAAAATATGTACAACTATAGTGAGAATTAATTAGCCATTTAATTTTTTCGTACCTTCGAAAATAATACGCCAGTTCTCATTCTTAATGTAATCACAATGTCACTACATATTAAACTTCAGACACTTTTTTTTTGAAATTTATTACTGCGTATTTACAATCTAGTCTTGAGTTGAGTAACAAGTAAATGGTAAGATATTACATGTCATGTGGGGGGATATACCCAGCGCTATTCTCCCGGATATGGTGTGTTATGGCTGTGGAGGCTGTTGGGTGAGGTCCTGTGGCCAATTTCGCTGGAGTCTGCGGGTAATTGCGTGTGGGTTAGACAGCTGTTCGATGAGGTCATTTTCGTGCCCTGTGAGTTGGTAATGGTAGGTAGTGGCGAGTCTCTGAATTTCGTGTGCAACAGTTGGGATGTTGAGATCTGTGTGGAGGGTATCGTTCCGAATGTACCAGGGTGCGCTAGTGATCAAGCGGGGGGTCTTGGATTGGAATCGCTGTAATATTTTGGTATGAGAGGCCTTTGTGCAGCCCCAAAGTTGTATCACATAGGTCCATATGGGCTTTAGTATCACCTTATATAGAAGAAGCTTGTTTGCGAGGGAGAGTTGAGAGCGAGGTCCCAGCAACTAGTACATTTTCTTGAGTTTTAGGTCGAGTTTTCGTTTGGATTTAATATGAGTGCTCCAGGTGAGTTTTGCGTCGCGATGCAATCCTAGGTATTTTACTTCTGTCTTCATTGGGTGGTGGATGTCGTTGAATCTGGCTTGTGGACAGATTGCTTGTCTGGTGGTAAAAATTATTTGAGCAGATGTTTCACTATTAACAGATACCCTCCATAGATTGGTCCAATCCTGGAGTAATCTGTGGCAATCACTGTGTCGTTTGTGGTTGACAGGTCGGAAGTGTAGATTAAGTAAAGGAGTGGCCCCAGTACGCTGCCTTGCGGGACTCCTGATGTAATGCGATGGTAGCCAGAGACCGTATTGTTAATTGTGACTTGGAAAATGCGGTCAGTAAGGTACGATTTAAGTAGCAAGTAGAGTTGGCTTGGAAAGTGAAGTTTGATCTTGTACAGCAGCCCTTGGTGCCAGACCTTATCGAAGGCCTGTTTTATGTCCAGGAGTGCAGTCGTATAGACCTTTTTGGTTTCAAGGCACTCCATTGTTTGAGTGACGATTCTGTGGCCTTGATGTATCGTCGAGTGGTGCTCGCGGAATCCGAATTGATAGGAAGGTATGATCTGATCGAGGTCGATTGTATCCTTAATACGTTTTAATAACAGTCTTTCAAAGGTCTTGGCCAGGAGGGGAAGGAGACTTATTGTTCGATAGGATGAAGATTGGTGGGGTGGTTTTCCAGGCTTAGCAATCATTATTATTTGAGCGAATTTCCATTGCATCGGAAAGTAGGTTAAGCGCAGGATGCTGTTGTAGATGGTGGTGATAAGTACTACTGCCTTGCGTGGGAGGTGGTGTAATAGGTCTCTTACTATGAGGTCGTATCCGGGAGCTTTTCTTTTATTAGTGCATTGGAGTTCATGACGGACTTCAGCTGGTGAGAATGGTGCGATGGGTAAGTGAAGGTGGTAGGGGGCGTCCAGGAAGGAGTCGATTTCGTTGCTGTCGTGATTCCCTTGGGGTGGAGGGGTCGTAAAGACGTCGGCTAGATGTGTTCCGAATGTATCTGCCTTCCTTTTATCGGTTCTGGCCCAGCTATTGTCTGGTCTTTTGATGGGCGGTAGTGCAACTATCGGTCGTTTAAATTTTTTCGTTGTCTTCCATAGAGTTTGGTCGTCTGGAGAGAGTTTAGATAGATAACCTTTGAATGAGTCGTTGCGTACTTCCAGTAAGGCGTTGTGCAAACGGTGGATAAGTTTATTATACGAAGTTTTATCTTGTCGCGTTCGTGTTCTCTGCCACTGTCTTCGGGCTGTGCGTTTTTCTACTACGAGGTCTCGGATATGGCGAGGGATGTTATTTGCTTCAGGATTGGTGATTGTAGTAGCAGGAGTAGCCTGCCAGGTGGCTGTTTGTAGCATGGTGGTCAAGTACTGAGTAGCAGCATCGAGATCTTGACTGTCCTGGATTCGAATAGCCAGGCTAAGGTTTTCAGACACTTTTAGGGATGAGAAGTAGGTGTGTAATCCTTTTAAATCTTATGTAATGACGGGCGAATATTCCGAGGTATTCTTGATATGTTGTACTAAATTAGCCCTGTTCGCTCTAAGGAACAGAATATATTGCATGTCGTTTAGAGCATCTCGTTTAAATATTACTCCTAATTAATTCGTTTACAGGGGTTGTTCTATAATCGGCGATAATTAACGCGCACTTGTTGTATTTTTGTGTCAATTTCCGACTTCATCAAGCAAAGACGCGGCCAAGGATGTAATTACGGTTTTTTTACAATTTTACACTCCATGAACTGTGAACATTAAGTTTTTGATGTTTAGGGGCAATTTAATGGCGTGCTATTAATAATACTAATTATTCTGCTATAAACAGAAAGAAAAAGGGCGTCTTCACTCCAAAGTCCTACGCTACGAAATACTTAATGTAAATCGATATTAATGAATCTACGAAAAGTTAACAAGCAACCAAAAGTTCCATTTAAAATCCAACGCGTTTGGTTAAAAATAAATGGTTAGGATAGGAAATGTCAAATTTTAATCTGATAATTTTAGGAAAATCCATCCAATAAGAGAGCTGCAGTCGTGCAACTTGCCTAATAAGACGCTCAAAGTTACGTTTGAATTAATTTCCAAATTAAAAACCACCAAACGCGACGCTTGTCAAAATTCATTAAAATTCCTCGAAAGCTAAACCAAGAGCTTCTTGATCGTAATATTTAAACGTAATTAGTAACGCCATCAGCGTCTTCATTACCACGTGTTAATCATAAATTCACTTAAGTGTTGATGGAAACACTTCCACGTAATCTTAATATTAATATTAATAATAATAACAATAATAATTTTCGGAGCGGAAGAAAATAATATTGATATGCTACACGTTTCCGCCCCTATTAAATGTCTAAACGCAAAAGGTGCTAAGATAAATTTTCATACCATTGACTTGCACTAAATTGGAAGAGGATCTCCGCTTCACACTCGGCATATAAAATGAATTCTCATCGAATTTCAGTGACATGAAATTGCTGATTTGGATTTTCCGCTGCAAGATTGCTTCACTTCACTTATCTAGCGCTGGCAGAAAATTAATTTAAGCCACACGTGTGGAATTACAAAATGGATTTGTAATTGTATTTGTAACTGTACTGTTTTAGTCTACTGTATGGAAACAATACTATTTGTAATTAATTTAGAGTTTTTTGAGCGAAACTAATTATGTTAATTGTATTTCTATGCTATATCACATCACCTATTGCATTCCATCAGTATTATTTATTAGTCATTACTTTGACTTTTTATGAGACAATCTTTAAAGTTCTAATTTTACACAATGCAATTTACGAAATTGTAATTGCATTTACACATTATGTCACCTGACATACTGTAGCGACTTAATGTAATAACATAATAATTAATGATTACTAATGAAAAAGATGAGCTTTAAGCTTTACTCTATCATCTGAATGGAATTTAGAATTAATACTTTATTTTAATGAGGCACATTGCGAAGCTCTAAACTTACACAATGGACGTCATGGAGTTTAGTTGCATTTGCATAATATACATAGTGTTCTTAAAATGTTCTAAATAAAATAGTCCGGGTGCTGGTTCCTTTCGTCACAATGAAACAAAAAACTTTCTATGCCAAAAAGCGCTTCCTAAGAGCTCTTCACAGGTGCATCACCACGAATGTTTCCTTTTCGGAATATCGTGTAAACCGCTTGAGCTAGAATTACCAAATTTGGAACGGTGAATAAACCTTTGATATCAAAACCGATATTGTAATTAATAACTTACCTCAAAGACCTCCAAATGGGCAGAGTTTTCGGTAAATTCTATCATTTGTTTTAGTGGGGGATTCGTGCCACGTTTCAGTAGAAACTATGGAAACTTGAACCTTTTCACAAAGAAAGGTACTGTTGGTAAAGTCGATACATTGCGCGCTTTTCGAGATTTTTCGATTTGAATGTTCAAAAAATCAAATCATGTGCTAGTCAGACTTGTTTCTTATCTACTACAACAATCGTGCTAAACTGAATCGACACGAATGTTCTTTTGGCGAATTGTCTGATATACATTTGATGTATGGAAAATCAAACTGCAATAGTCTATAGGCTAGACGACCGACGGTATGCTGAAGCTTTTTCCAGATCGCCATTTGCCTTATCACACAACATTTGCAAGAGTTGATTGACATTTAAGAGAAAACGGTGCAAGATATCGACTTTTAGCATGAATACCTTTTTTGTGTGAAAAGGTTCGAATTTGAAAATGACAAAATTTACAGGAGCCTCTGCCTTCGAAGAGTTATATCTCTCTTAGGAAGCATTTTTTACTCATGTCCATCGAAAGTGTTTTGTTTATTTTGGCGAAAGGAATCAGCAGAAACACCCTGTATATTATGCAAGTGCAGCGAATCTTCATGACTTCCATTGTGTAAGTTTAGAGCTGTACATTGTACAACCTACCTCATTAAAGTAAAGTATTAATTATAAATTTCATTCAGACGATAGAATGTACAAATGTAATATTGTATGTACAATTATAATCAAGGGCTTTACATTGCGTAAGTTTAAAAGTTGAAGCTCTCCGTTTTAATTAGTAATAATTTATTAATTCGATTAATTATTAATTATCTTATTATATTAATTCGCTACAGTATGTCAGATGACATAATGTGTAAATGCAATTACAATGCATGAATTGCATTACGTAAATTCAGAACATTAAAGACTGTGGTACTTTTTAAAAACATCCTGTATAGTTTGATGTATGGCATCCAATTCATATAATTTGCATTGCATTTTATATTTTTAAACAGAAGCATATCTGGACGAAAATATAGAAATCGTTTCAGTTATTTACAAAAGCTTTCGACCTGAATACTAATTGCTCGCATATTGATGATAGTCAATACTTTTGTGTGGAGTTCAATTTAGAATGCCAGTATAACATTATACGTAGTTGACCTGATAGAATCAACTTTACGTAGTTTATGCAAAACATTACGAACTCAACAGTCAGAGGAATTCAAGAAAATACAATTTATCGTAAGTGCAATGAAATGTTACAATATGATATTAAAATTCGAGCACATAGTTAAACCGTTTTAAAACATTTTTTCTTTTAAATTTATAATATCATGTATAGGCAAAAATGTATGGTGCGACGATATTGTATTAAATTAATTTTAGATATCAGTGAATACCTAATTTCAGATATGGTAAACGTATTGTTGAATTACTACAAACACATCTTCCCTTTTTCGAAATCTATTAGTGACTTTAGCCATGTTACTCGCCTGCAGGGTGTACTTTTGTAAAATACATAAACAATTTTAAGTCGCCGTACAAAGCACACGTGCCTAATTCGGGAGATCAGCTTGACTCGAAAACTTGCTGATATCGTCCTATCCAACGCTGGAAGTGGCGCCTAACAAGAGAGAATATCATCTTGAAAAAACCATTCAACTGACCCTATATTGCTGGTCTATTCACGAGTAGCTTCTTATTCTTCTTCTTTGGGTGGCTACTTGTTTCAGACGTAGGCTACAACAAAATCATTTACAATACCCCTTCCATCTTTAAGGATAGTCAGTGTTGAAATGGTGCTGAACTTGAAAAGGATTATCGTTCTATCATAAACAAGTGTAAAATTTTAATCACATGAGGATCATGGTATACGTCTTGATTGTTACCTTAAAACAATAGATAGATAAGAGATACGAACAATGTGAAACTTTGATACCAAAATTTATTAGGGTCAAATGCATATTCGCATAACGAACAGTTTAAATAAGTTTGGGAGTAAATATTCAGTAGGTTATTAGATTTTCGAAAATTAAGAGATGTGCAATCAGTACCCTTAGAACAATAGATAGATGTGAAATAAGAACAATGTGAAACTGTGATACCAAAGTTATTAGGCTCAAATGCATAATTGCATAACCGTCTCGGCTACGTAGTCAAAAACCCCATTGATGCGTAGCTTACTAACTACCTGGTGTTGCAACAGCGGTGTCTTGCGGTATGCATTGCAGACATGCTAACGTTGTGCAATGCCCCACCCGATCCCACCCTATCCCGTAAATTCCTATCCACCTACTGGCATGGGGTGGGCCTGGCGTATCCAGGATCGACCCTCGAGTCAGCTCCATGTCAGATGATGATGATGATGAGGATCATGGTATACGTCTTGACGAAATTGTACATGATAGTTGTGTAGACCCTCTCCCAGTACACCTTCTTGATTTGTTCAAGGAGAGTTCAAGGATGTTCCTAGGATTTTTGGTCACTCAGAACAAGGTTTTGCTAGAGAAGAATTTCTATCACGTGTCGTCGATTTCGGTTTTCTAAATGCGAACTTCATCCCCAAGCGGTACCGCTTGAACATTCTGAACATGAAAGGTGTGTAGATTCTGTCCTTCTAAAGCTTTCGGAATTATGGACGAATAGATACGGATATACAACGCAAACCTTCTTGTGCTTGGCTTTCTTGTTGTGCGCTTAGAATCGTAGGTTGGTTAAAAGAGACGCTACACCATCAAACAAAATTTATATGTATTTGAAGCATGGCTATTTGAAAATCGTTATTAGTGAAGTTTTCTGAAACGTCATAGTAGCATTGGAAGATTTTCAACAAGTCGAAGTCAAAACGCTTAGCGGCCAATTCCATGATTTCAAAATGGTTATTGCCATATATAGAACTGAATTTCTCATTCTGTCGATACGTTACATTTTTTTTATTGGGAAGGGTTCTACATACTGAAACAAAACGTTCCTATTTGTATGTATATGACGAACAAATTTTCGATATACATACAATTAGACATACATTATACAGGGTGTTCCGCAATATTAAAAAATTAATGTCTGGTGTGGTATCATCAGGAACAAAATGATTGGGCCATATGTATTTGAAGGTCGCTTGAATGCAACACATTACCTCCGCTTTCTGCAAGACGAATTACCAGTGTTGTTAAAAGATGTACCTTTAACTATCAAAGCAAATATGTAGATATAGCAAGATGGAGCACCTTCACATTTTGGCAGGGCGGTAACTGCATTTCTAAACGAAAACTTTGAAAACCGTTGTATAGAACGCCAGGGTCCTGTTATTTGGCCACTCAGGTCACCGAATCTAACGTCGTTGTATTACTATCTCTGGGAAGTCCTTGGTGTATGCGGTAAAGTCAAACACTAGGGATGAGTTGCTGAATCTATAATTGAGCTTTCACAATCATCAAAAACAACCCCGACTCTATTATGAGGTCTGTCACCACGATTTCACAAAGGGCACGAATGTGCATAGCTAATCGACGAGGTCATTTTGATAACTTGAGATAGAAAAAGTGCTAATAACTTTGTAGCGATTAATGTTAGGCCATATGTTTATTGAAAGTTTTTGACTTAAAAAGAGGTCAGGGAATGATCAAAACATGAAAACGGACATGATCATGCAAACCTAGCGGAGGCGGTTTACAACAAGGTTATTCATAAAGCGTGAGGCACAGCCGACTTTTACACATGAACGATAAGAACATTAAAATATTAAACCTATAATTGAAGATTACTTATTTTGTATGCGACATAATTTGTTTTCTATTATATAATTAGAAAATTTGCTAATATGCGCAACGTAGCACGTCTTTGTAACCTTCATCTATAAATAAACTTTGATGGAACTTTAAGATGAAACGGTGTGGCTTCAAGCACGTAGCGCGATGAGATTCATTAGACTGTACGAGATGCGATTGCCTGTTCATACTTGTCAGAGTTGCGTGGATCTTTAATCACAATTTTGCGCTAATCCTTTGCAGAAACATATGTTTGCCACGGGTACTCAGTGGGCCTCATTATTGCCGATCTATACCTCCTAGTGCGTAATGTATGTATGTCTACCCTTGTCTGTACTATTGCCTGTTCTGTATCGCATCGAATCTCAAAATTTCATTATAGCAACTAGTGAACTGTAGCGTACTCGGGTTTATGTAAAGCAATTCGCTACTAACATGAAAAGCCGATTTTTTGTTATATTAAAAGTTGTTTTTGAATTCCGCTTACTGAACGCCAATTTACGTTCCTGTAGCTGGAAAAGATGCAAAACATCCCCAGTATACTAGTCAGTCAATACGAAACCAAGTGGTTGTTGTTTCTTAGATAATTGCTTTTACTGAATTACCGTGATATTCATGGATGTACGGTTCTGTACAAGCATAAACTGGTAATCTTCGATTGATAAAACTTTCTTCGTCTAATAGTGAATACGCAAGGTTTAATTGTGTCCGTCTTTCTTAATATAAAAATTTGTTGCTTTTAATCAAGAAATCTTCGCACCAGTATTACATGTTTTGGTGGAACTGTATTCTTTTCGATATTATGTTCGTATAAATATTGTATTATAAATGTTCTGATCGAGCTAATTCATTGACAGCCTTTTCGTCCCACTGCTGGGCATCGGCCTCTTCTCTGCCAAGTGTTTGTCCTCAGTGTGCGGTGGGTTGCAGACAAGATTTTTATAAATCTGCATAGTAATGCTTAGGTTTCGAACCCAAGCCAGAATCGACGTTTTAATCAGAAAGCGAGCTACCACCACACTGAGCTAATACTCAAATACAGGGAATTTTTCTTTTTAGTATACATAGCGTATGTATACTTTTAAAAGAAACGCGTCAATTTCGCCTATTGTGTAGGCAACCAACTATACAGACAACTCAAGCATGCTGTGACCACAGCAATCAAATTAATTCAATGCTAAGATATAACATTAATCTTTATTTAGTGTCAAACAATTGTCAGAAAATTTAAATCAGATGGATGCGTAATAAATTCCCATAAAATAAAAACTGAAAGTAATCACGTTTTAACCGAAGAAATGAAATGAAATATTTTATGCTACGTTGAATAATAATAATTAAAAAAAGTTTGCCATCGCCGGAAACTGAACTCGGATCAACTGCTTGGAAGGCAGGTATGCTGACCATTACACCATTTTGCCGCTTATGTGTGTGTTTTGTACAAAAGAAATATAATGTGCACGGACCTTACGGAAACATCCTGTCGATTTTTATATTTAATAAATACGTCATCATTTGCGTCCTATATACCTACAAGGTGAAATAATTATTTAATATAAACACTGCATCAACATAACCTTCATACTCAAATAATTCACAACTATAGTGACGTTTGTTTCTGATTTTTAGTTGTCGGTATAGTTGGTTGCATACACAATAGGCGAAATTGACGCATTTTTTTTTAAGTATACATAGGCTCTGTATACTAAAAAGTAAAATTCCCTGTATAAATTCTGTCATGATACGCCCTTTGTTTAAACTGGTGTGAATTTGCAAGCTACCTTTTGCTCGCTACCGTTTGCTGGCTGGTCTTCATGTTAGACAACTATTTGCTCGCCAAGCTGATTGGCCGTGGAACCGTTGTTCGACAAGCATTGTATTCTTAAAATTAAATATTATTTGCAGGTATTTACTATATGCTGTTGGTAATTCTCAAAATCTTTCAATCCTTCTAAGAAGTTTTAATTGTTAAAGCAGGTTGCCTGTTTTATTTAAATTTATGTAGGCTACTATGTATTTAACGTGTCTGTCTTAATTTTGATGTTTAAGAGTTTAAGAAATCGTCATTAAATTTTCCTGAACGTTTTAGTATCACAATTGTAAATGAGCTGTTTAAGTAAAAGTGTCCCAAAAAATAAAAACTTATTCAAGTTCTACTTCAAGTTCTAAATATTTCCAAAAGTTTACTGAATTTTTAATAAATCTGTAGATTTTAAGATCAGGCCAGTCGTTTTTACGATATCCACGACCACACACACTCAGCTAAGCACCGAAAAACTTTCGTAAAAACAATGTTTTTGGATTCTTGGTGTATAAACGAATATTTCCTTAATATCAAAAAATTTATTTGTTAGATAAATTAATATTCTCCCTGTACCATTCCATCTGAAAATAAAAAGGTTTTAATTATAAAGTAAAAGATGTTCTAAATTGTCCTACAAACAAAGGCGCCTTTAACAAAAATGCGAGCAAGTAGGATGTGGAGCAAACGGATGGCGAGCAACTCTCTCCCGGTGAACAATTGGGAATGGAGTAATCGGTGGCGAGTAAATGAGTAGATGGCGGCGTATAAATGGACGGCTAACAACGGTTTTCTCGAGCATTGCTTTTAGTGAACAATCTGTGGCGAGAAAATGGCGGCGACCGGGCGGTGGCGAGCAAATTGTGGTAGTAAACGGATGGCTAGCAACTGTCTTTGCGAGTGTCTCTCACAGTGACAAAGTAGTAATTGAGTAATGGGTGACGAGCAAATGACGGCGAGCAAATAGTGGCGAGCAAAATGCTGCTAGTAAATGGATGGTTAACAACTGTTTTCTCGAGCATCGCACTTAGTGAACAATCTGTGGCGAGCAAATGGTGGTAGTAAACGGATGGCTGAAAACGGTCTTTACGAGCATCTTTTACAGCGAACAAGCAGTAATTGAATAACGGGTGACGAGCAAATGACGGCGAGCAAAATGCTGCTAGTAAACGGATGGCTAACAACTGTTTTCTCGAGCATCGGTCTTAGTGAACAATCTATGGCGAGCAAATGGCGGCGACCGGGCGGTGGCGAGCAAATTGTGGTAGTAAACGGATGGCTAACAACTGTCTTTGCGAGTGACTTTCACAGCGAACAAGCAGTAATTGAGTAATTGAGTAATGGGTGAGGAGCAAACGACGGCGAGCAAATAGTGGCGAGCAAAATGCTGCTTGTAAACGGATGGCTAACAACTGTTTTCTCGAGCATCGCTCTTAGTGAACAATCTGTGGCGAGCAAATGGTGGTAGTAAACGGATGGCTAAAAACTGTCTTACCGAGCATCTTTCACAGCGGACAAGCAGTAATTGAATAATGGGTGACGAGCAAATGACGGCGAGCAAAATGCTGCTAGTAAACGGATGGCTAACAACTGTCTTCGCTTCCAGCGAGCATCGCTTCCAGCGACAGTCGGTGACGAGCAAATTGTGGCAACCAATGACCTGGAACCGTTTCAATTATAATATGTTTAGTTTCATGTAGTTTTGTAGATTTTCTGCGCCGTTGCTGTTACAATTAGTACTGCGAGCAAGTTGATTGTCGAGCAAACGGATGCCGCGTAACTGTCTTCGCGAAGATAGCTCTCCGCCAACAATCAGCAACCGATTAATCGGTCTCGAGGAAATGGTGGCGAACAAATGACCTAGAACCGTTTAAAGTATGAGAGGTTTAGTTTTCTATAGTCCTACCGAATTAAATATGTGCAGGAGGTAATCCTATTTTATCTGTATCACTACTATTGGATATTGGTTAGTGACTAGTGTGCAAAAAATATGCATTAGAAAATATCAAAATATACAGTTTATGTGTACTATAAACCTGCCAAATAATTTATTCCCGAAATAAAATAACACATTGTATAATTACTCATGAATTATAGTAAATAAATAAATAAACTTATAGTATTCCAAATCAATAATTATTTAATGAGCTAGAGGTTTCCTCAATAATAAGTAGAAAACAATATAATAACAGCTGCTTTTTATTAAATTATTTGCAAATCAATAAATTGTTAAGTCCTTTTGCTGTAACTGCATAATATATTTTAGAAACGCTACCGCCATAAAATCCAGATATAACAAGTTCTTCGTAAATTTTAGCAGGGAAATACAAATAAGAAAAAATATACTCCTGCACTGCATTCTTAAAATGTGGAAATATATGGGCGATAATATATGTATTCAAAAATGGATTATTATTATCTGGTTTCGATACATATAGAACATGATAGCATACAAGCTAAATTATTTTTAAATTCATATTTTGCAGCGCTCTATTAATGAAATTGTTTATTGGTTGATTACTTTACTTAAAGTTGACCTAGTTCTGCTACTACGGCTAATAGCCGATGCCTGTGGGCATTTTGAGTGTGGTTTTACTACCAAGAGCTAGGCGATGTGGTCAGCAACACTTGAACGTGAATTCTACAATAAATTTTACTTCCCATCCGATGCCAAATTTTAGCGTTTCTCTTGCCTGGATTATTCGGACTATTGACAGACAGAAAAACCTACTTGTTTTTTCTTCAATGATAGGTAAATACTTTCAGTGGTTTTATAATGCCGTTTTAGAGTGACAATTCCGTTTCTCTCTGCATTCAACTTCTTTGTCTTAATCTAAATTAACGCGCTATAGTTTTTATGAGGGAGCAAAATTTTGATTTCAGTTGTTAATCCTGTTCTAATCCTGCCACATTTCTTTGTTATTTTACGAGTCTCGTTTATGGCCCTCGTGGCGGGAGCGCCTTCGCCGCCTCGGTGTAATTCTGCACCCCTGCTTTTTGGGAAACGTTATTGCGGCAAAATGAGAATAAAAAAGATGAAAATGGGAAGCCCTTTATTCGAGGAAAATGCAGTTAGTTGAATTAACTTCCTGCTATGTTTAAGAAAGTTTACAGGTTGTCTTATTGCGAAACCCGAACTTGTGTTCTGACTAACAGTTTATTTTTATATTGTGAGTTTTTAATGGAGCTATTCATTAATATTGTTAACTATTCTTGCTTTTCTGGTGCCCTTAAGATTTCAAACTACTCGCCAGGAAAAAAATAAACTTAAAATTCACCTTTTAAGGAAACGTTGCAATAAGCTTTATTTACTGCTAATAAGCAAGTATAAATCTTCCGAAGGAAGTGCAAAAGTTTTCAAATCGCATTTTGGTAGTGCATTTGAGTTTTCATTGAAATAACCGGAAAGCTCTTACCTTTTCAGCTGAAGCAACACTGTCGTACTGCAGCTCTAATAATGTTAAAGTTCAAGTGTGTTTCTTGGGAATTTTTACAAGACCTGGGAAGTACAGAAGTGCAATTGAAAACCCATATAGTCGGGAAGTTGAATATGTCATTTGCTTGAAAGCCACGTCTCTTTAATACGACATGCTCTTTTATTCAAAGAAAATCTACTTATTCCCGTTTCAAATTGCACTTGAATGTTATTTGCTGGTTAACTGAACTACGTCAGCAAAATATTTTATCGGAAGAAATTTTTCAGAGATAAGATGAGGAAAGATTTATTTGTCTATCAAAAATATATATGCTCAGTTTCATATGAAATGCAGCACCCATTAAAAATAAAGCTAGGTGTTTGAAAATGTTTCTAAAATAATGTTTTATTATTGCGTATGAAATGATCACGATTTCCATGAAAAAAATCAAGTGGTTGTGGTGTTCGTCTACTGTCTTTCATGAACTTGTTGCTTAGAAACAAAATAATATCTAGTAAACATTAGTTGTTTCGAGATTTTGTTACATTTTGTGACAGAATTAATGTTTTAAAATGCCTCCAGTAAGACAACGTAGAAATGTTAACCACATTTCCGATTTTGATAGAGGTCGAATTATCGGCATGAAAGAAACTGGACTTTCTTTTCGTGAAATTGGTAGAAGGGTAAATCAGGACCACACTACAGTTGCACGAATATGGTCTGCTTGGTCAGAAGAAGGCATTCAGCGACATCGTCCAGCTGGTAGACCTCCATGTAACAGCAACGTTCGTGAAGATCGACTTCTTCGAAGAATGGCTACACGAGATCGCTTTCAAACAACAAGGTCTGTTGCTGTAGACTGGATGCGAGCCCTTCACCGCCGCATGTCAATGACAACAATTTACAGAAGATTCTCTTCTTTTGGACTGCGATCCTACCGTCCATTCCAATGGCTCCCGTTAACTGCATATCACAAGGATGTTAAGTTTGCTTGGTGTCAAGAGCGGCAGCGTTGGAATCAGCAAGAGCTCCTAACAACTTGGACGAGCTGAGACACCAACTTGAGTTTATATGGAACGAGATACCCCAGGAGAACGTAGACCACTTGATAGAAAGCATGCCACTACGAGTAAATGCTTGCTTTGCTATTCATGGCGATGTTACACATTATTAATTTTGTTTTCGTTGCTGTTATAATTTTCTTCTAATTGTTATCTTTTTTTATGAAAACCTGATCATTTCATACGCAATAATGAAACATTATTTTAGCAAAGTTTCAAACCCGTAGCTTTATTTTTAATGGGTGGTGCATTTCATATGAAACGAACTGTAGATACCAAATCTAAATTTATTACACGATAAAGGGTGCTTAAGATCTGTAACAATAGTATCTATTGAATTCGTATGTGTTATTAATTGAAGTTTCGCACGTTCACTTTATTTAGCATTTTTTTCCAATTGCTTGAAACTATTCTTTTATTTATTTGTCTATATTGTATTTTGGTATCTCGTGATCAAAAATGAAATGAAACTATAGTAATAAATAAAAATACAGAATAACAAACGTTTTCCATTTATCGGGTGACAAAATCTGACCCCACAGAAAAATTTTCCAACACATTTTCAACAGTTTTACATGTTATTACATCTTTTAAATTAATAGATCTGGTTTTCTTACTTGTGCTTTTTCGATAACGCATAGCAGATAGAGCACTACTATGTTTTAACATCATTCTCTACGGAATGTTTACTCACAAGATCAATTTTAATCCAAAAGTAGCACTACGCAGCACTTTCCGAAGATCGTACAAGACCTTATTCTCTTATTAGGTATCCAATTATCAATTTTAATTAATACAATCTTTTAAATAACCTTTCTTACATGATAATGAAACTAATTATAAACAATTTCAGTTAAAAACAATCTTCCAATCATCAAAATAGTATCCTTTTATACATACATGAGGTATTAGGAAACCAAAAATCACCTCATATTTGGATTATCTCATAAGATCAATATAGTTTAAGTATAGTTTATAATAATAATATTATGTAGGGTAAATAACACAGCAATATTTTTTTAGTAAAATTCAGATGACATTGCCAATTCAAGGATTACCTACTTCTACGCTGAAGGTCTTGGATTCAATTCTCAGTATCACAAAATAGGATTTTTTTACGGCAAACCTACGAGATATTCCGCTTACTAAATCTTCTCTGGAGTAGAAGTGTTTATATTTCCCGTGATTTAGAGATCACGTTAAACCGTAGGTCCTCTATGTCTGCGGTACTTTATAACGCTTAACACAGGCATTGGAAAGAACATCTCGTAAGAGGCAAAGCACTCAAAGAAGAGGAATGAAAGATAAGTAGATTAGTAGCACCTCAAGAAGTTCTTATTGTGAGAGGAAGCTTTTGAGGGCTGATTTCTTCTTGCTGCTGGTTGAATTCCGGCTGCTATTTATGTGGCCTCTACGTCTATTTGGATAGGGGCTGTTGCGGGAGCTCCCTCTCTCGGTGGCTGTGTAGTCGCATCGTGGTCTAAGCGAGGGCGCTTAAGTAATGCCCGTGCGAGTGGGGTTCGCGTCTAGGGTATGTATGTTGCTTCGGTTGCCTACGTAACCGTGTCTTATAAGCACGCGTTACATTTACACATTTTTATAATAATAAAATTACAAAATGGAATTATAATTAGATAAAACGAAACATATTGTCTGAATTGTCTGTCCAACTTGTATGTACAATATTGTGGGAATTGTACCAAGTTTCGCCTAAGTAACATATATTTCTAGTTTCTTGGCGATAAGTTTTGATGTTGTGCAGATACTCGCGGCGACATATACATATTTACCCCATACGTTCAATAGCAATGTACCTTCGGAACACTATTACAGTATAATCATTCAATCTTTGATTTACAATTTTACCGTAAGCATGCGGTTTTTCCGGTACATTTGATATATTTTTCGCCGAATTAAATGTTCGCTATCAGTCCACGGTGTCCACATTTTAAAATAAAGTATAAGTAAATAATTTCTGCGCACAGAATTTCATCAACAACTGCTTTGCGTTGTTTAATTCTTAAGTTGAATATTTATGTCATTGAGGCAGGCAATAAGGCAACGATCTAATCTAATTTGTGAAAAGTAACTTGCTACTCATTCAGGCTAAGTAAGGAAGCTAACTTTTACATAGTTTCCTAGGGTTAACATAAATACGAATAGTTCAATTAAACAGGGTAATCTAAATAATGAATTAAAAACAGATAATTTAAGCTTCTTGCTTGAGTCACAGCCCCTAGGTAACCTCAGCCTCTTCGCAATATGTAAATTTACTTGAATGTGGCCGATGCTTTAAGCCGAGTTAGACGTAGCTTGTAAATCCTTGTTATACAAATACCCTTTTAAATCGGATAACGATATAATTTGAAGTAGACTATAAACGTTGTCAGAACACTTATTCTGTATACTATTGATTGATGCATGTGATAGTTGATTCTAATGTCTTAATTTCGGTATCTATGCAATGAAAGTATTTTAAGTGATCTTAAGCTGATCTAAATTACTTATGTTTTTCGTTATCTTTGCCAACACAGTCTTAATCATACAGTAAAAGTTCAGAAGAAAGAATCGTATTTGAATTTTTGGGTTCTAGCTATATTAAAGGGATTATAAATTAAAGATCCTACTGTGGTATCACGTAAGACTGGAAATTTAAACTTAACTATGGGCAGGTAATTTTAGCGAGTCGTTGGGCTATCGGTCCCTAATAAGCTAAACGCTGATATTTCCGTAAAATGTGCCACAGGCGTGTGGTCTGATGCAAATGGCAGTAGTGCATATTTTATATTACATTCTGTTACATTTGAAAGCCATTTGTATTTAATTAAAATCGCTTGAGTCTAGTGTAAGCAATGGATGCAATTAGTTGTTAGTTACATACCAGTTTGTTGGCGCAGTGCAAACGAATGGCAATGTTTGGTTGATATGCATTTATTTGTGGGTGTACGTTGTTTGAGTTAAATACTTTTCCATAATTAATTAAAAGACAGATGTTTCATTTGGTGATACTAATAATAATTACCACTGCAGCGTACATTGGAAACCTTATTTAAACGAACTTAACATAACATGGTTGTAAGTAGGGGGTTGTAGATACTAATTATCATTATTTATTAATTTCTATTAACTATTTCAGATTGGCTTTTAAATAAGAAAACCAGATATTACAAGCATTTTATTATAAAAAAAATATGTAGTCTGATATTTTATATAAGTTGTAACTTACACTATAACCTTAACAAGTTAAAGCATCTCTGGAAATAACCAGTAGTACATTTTGAGGTGCTAAATTTGTGTCTTTCAATATTCTTTGTTTGGTTAGAGCATGCTTTTGGGTATTTGCATTGTAATTAGAAATTCGCAGTTAAAAATGTACAAATTTTAACAAAAATTCCTCGTGAAGATGAAACGGAGAAAATTCCAAGCAGAAGCTAGATTTTTTATAAATGCAGAAGCTTCGTTCGTCGATTTAATTTAAAGAAAATGTTTTAAACCAAAAATGGGAAGTGATACTTTAAATGTATCTTTGTGGCTGATAGAATGATGGACGAACTCCGAACCAATCGGAAGCCATTCGGAGAAGTCGGCGTTTCCATCATGGCTAAGTGATAATTAAAATAATTGGTATACTATTAGTGGTTAAAAACAGAGATATTGTGGAGTCTCAAAAAGGCGTTCTGGCATTAGGCCATCGTCTAAAAACATTCTAGGATAGCTGCTATTGTCGTTAAAAGGTCTTAGTTGGTCCGGAGTTTATATGCTATTCTACCCTTGATAATGCTGCGTGCCAATTATTGTTTTAAATTTTAAGTTGTCAGAAATGTTTGCATTATTTACAATAAGAAAGGATTAACAAAAAATTCGGGAATTTATATTTTTTGTAACCGTATGTGATTAGTATGCGAAGACGCTTCTTAAACTGGACATTGAAAGACTTAGTATTCAATATAGTAATAAATATGTAATTAATATTGCGTTATATCAGCAAAATATGTATCACAACCTGTTTAAAAGCGCATGGATTCAGCTAGAAATTGTACAATCTTATTTTTGAAATAAACTAAGGCAAAAATCATCGTCACAGCCCAACAGAAAATTAACAAGCATACTTTTAAACATATAAAGTATGCAATAACTAACCAATACGCCAATGTATACGTGGGCGCTGTACAGCCTTGTCGTAATTTTATTGTAAGTATGTAGTAGTACATTCCTGAAACAGAAAAAAATAATTTTTATGAAGTAAAATAGAATTATTTTGGTACTTACCCGTCATAAGCCAGACAAACTCAAACATATAAAATGGATAACATAGTTGATACAGTTTCGGACAGCGTTTGTTCCGCTGTATAAAGAAATGAGCGACTTTTGTAATGCTCCCTATTACTCCTGAAAAAATTATGAAAAAATCACTATATGGTTCTCATGGCTGTACATCACACAACGACAACAAATAATTTCATACATTTCCGTAGTACGTCATAGAAGATTACTATTTATTATTATACCGTATGAAAAGTGTTCTTTTATTGTTGTCGGTTAACGAGAGTGCATGATCGAGTAATGCTGTTACCGGCGTCCTTCCCAGAAGATTCGGTTACTGGGTAGGGGGATTTCTGCTGTACTAATCTGTATAAAAACGTTGGCCCCTGAAGCTAAGGAATGAGCCAGGCTATAATAAATATTTTCAACGAAGGTAGTAGAATGCTTACTATTAAGTTTCCTTCTAAGAAGTGAAATCTCCTTATTTCAGCTCTCTTATGCACTCTCATTAGCCGAAGACAATATAAAAATGTCGACTTTCTTTTGTGCAACATACTATAAAATGATGTCATAAATATCTGTGACGTACCATGAATGTTTGTTTGGGTCAAGTATATAATTTTTACCTGCCACTATAAAATAGACTGGGGTATAGGTATCTTCAGAACAGTCTTCTAGCATTAAGAATCCCACTCCTATTTGAACGATATTTAACGTCACAAGCAAAGTTGCACAAATGCCAATTCCAACTACAACAACAACAATTTAATAAGCAATGGAGGTGTGTGTGTTAAGCGTACCATTTATTATCTTGTTCTTTAGGTTTTCATAGTGGTCCTGTATAAAGGACACTGTTGAAGGGTTTTCATGGTCTGGTTGATTTAAAGCAACGTATTCTTCAGGTTCTATCGTCATTTCTGTTTTATCTTATTTTCATTTCCAGATTATTTATAGAACGGTGCGACAAAAGTCCAAAAACCACTTCGAGATGTTTACCGCGTTAACTAAATCGAGCCCCGTTTTAATTAAATTGACGTGTTGTTCTCAATTTTAGCTTTTCCCTGAAAAATAAGCGAAGATTTATTATTCTAGGAAATGTATTTTCCACTAATGTTATTTGTTTAGTTGTAGCAACATTTTGTGTATTTATTTTATTTGCAGAAAAATCCTTTTCATCAATTTCCGCACACAAGAGAACATTCAAGACAAAAAATGATTAATGCCCAGTTTTCGTGAATCCAAGACGTAAACAAGAAATTATTTGTTTTGTTCGGTTTTTTGCGTGTATAATCTAATAGCCACCGCGCGTGCCTCGCTTTCGGTTTTAGCATTTCATATTCCACACTCTTACCTGAATTCTACAAAGAAATTACACTTTAATTAAACGCTTTGCACTTCTTCGTAAAATAATCACATGCACCGCTGTAGTTTCAGGCGCAACGACGCCAGCTTTGTGCACGCAGAACGCGCTGTTACGTCACATCTTTTTTTACCCGCGAGGTCGCATTCTGCAAAAACGCTCAATATTCCTACAGCTCAATTCTCATAAAGTTAGTGGTCTTGTCCTACCTAAAAGTATTCGATCGTAAGAAATGGCCCCGGGTGTGACACCACACAAGAACGAAAAAAGTGTGTAGGTTAAAATCTACTCGAGACATTTGGAGTTTTTGGAAACTTAATATTTTTTCATGTGTTTCTCTTTGTGTAGGTCCTATTAGACATACTTTACCATTATCCTTTGGCTGTAACCTATGCAGCATCGATGTTCCTTTCATTGGTCTATAGATAATTGTAATGTGTAATAAATATACTCAGTGACATGGAAATCGCAACACCAAGAAAGGGTAGGAATTTTTTGACCAAACTTGACAAAAATGTTTAACTACTAAAAGGTAGCAATTGATTAAAATTTTAAATAAAAAGAATAAAATATAAACATAATTTGTTTAATAATGGGTTGGTCCCCCCCCCCTATTGATTACACACTCCCCCACTCTTCGTGGCATCGATTCTAGCAGATGGTTGATTTCCTCTTGAGGTATTGTGTCCCAAGCAACCTGTAATTTGTGCTGTAGAGCTTGCAGCGTCTGCGGAGAATGCCGGAAGTACCTCATTCTTCTCCCCATAATATCCCAAACATGCTCGTTGGGCGAAAGATCGGGAGATCGGGTTGGCCATGGCAAGAGATTGACATTATCCTCTGAAAATCGGTCCATAGAACGTCTTGCAATATGGGGACTGGCATTATCCTGCTGGAAAAGTGGGTCGTCCAACTGCTGAAGTAATGAAAGAATATGGGGTTCTACCACCTCATCCACATATCGCTGGGCGTTCATATTGCCTCGGATAAATAACAAACGGGACCTACTCCCATAAGTTATAGCACCCCATACCATGCTCATAGTTTGGTGCACATGCCTCGCAACAGAAAATTCAACATTGCGACGTTTCCCACGTGTTCATCTGACCCTCATACGGCCATCATGCATCCCCAAACAGAATCGGGATTCATCACTGAACACCACCCTATACCACTCTAGGTACCAGTGCAGTCGCAATCTACACCACTCCAAACGTTGCTGTCGGTGTTGAGCCGTTAGTGCAACACAAGATGTGGCCGATAGAATTGCAAGCCGAAAGCTCTGATTCTGCGGTAAACCGTTCGAAGGGTTACAGGACGCCCTTCGTTAGCTAACCATTGATCGGCAGTTGATCTGGTACTGGAGAATCGGTCTCCTGTTGCCATACGTCGAAGATGGCGGTCCTGCACCTCATTTGTTCTTCTTCGCCCCCCGGTTCCTTTTCTGCGACGTTCCTGACTCTCGCTAGTCCATGCCTGATAGAGCGCATGATGGTGGATTGGTTCCGTTTAAGGCGATTTGCAATTTCTCTGAACGAAAAACCACCTTCGCGCAAACCAACAATACGACATCTGTCGAATTCGCTTAATTGGCTGTAATTTCCACGTTGGCGCACTCTAGGCATGATCACACTCTCAAAACGAACGATCAAAAGCGAAAACAATAAAGAACTGAAGAAAATCTCGCAAAACATCCACCTGATAAAATTGTTACAAAAAACTGAAAGAACTGTCAGATAAGCCATTATCACTTGATCCATATGAATGAACTTTTAATCAATTGCTACCTTTCAATAGTTAAACGTTTCTGCCAAGTTTAGTCAAAAAATTCCTACCCCTTCTTGGTGTTCCGATTTCCA
>JABXWE010008935.1:0-33482 GCA_014611495.1 Limonius californicus | reverse complement strand
TTTTACTGATTCAATTAATAACAGTTTTATGAATTTGGCGGCCACAACAAAACTAAAAAAATACATAATGTGGATACAACCTATAAAAGCTTTTATAAAGATTACTAAAGAACTTTGAATGCTATGAATTATATAAATGTATGCAAATTATTTTAATAGACTTCCTCAGCAGGTAAATGGTACTATAAAAAATTAGTACCACACATGACAATTTTATGTGAAAAATATATACAGTGTTAAAATAAATTAAAAATATATTTTTTATTAAAAGAACATTTTAAAAAAGTTACCTAAAGGAAATTGTCCACCATTAACCAGTCGGTAATGTCCAGTACGTGTGTGTGCTTTGTATCGCATGCTCAATAATTTTCAGGAAGATACCTTCCACTTATAACGAAGCAGATGCTTTAAATCGCTTAATTTGTTTGGCCTACGAATGTAGACACGCGATTTCACATGACTTCATAGAAAAAAAATCCAGTGGCATTAAGTCAGGTGATCGTGCAGGCCACTCAAATGGTCCTCGCCGCCCTAACTGTCTATCAGGGAATATATCGTCAAGAAACTGCCGGACTTGTACACAAAAATGGGGAGGAGCTACAGCTTGTTGAACCAAACGCTTGGGTGGAGCACATCATGCTCTTCATTGTTTGAAAAAAACTAGAGCTGGAGGTAACACAGACCGCAGAAAATCTAAATATCGAACTGCATTCATCTTTTCTTTAAAAAAGTAAGCTCCCAGAAGACGAGCTCTTATCATTCTCACCGATAGATTCAGTTTTCCTCGATACTGGCTGTGTGATTTCTGATACCAGTGCGGTTTTTTTATTACCAATATCTGCAGTTTTTAACTAGCGCTATATTTCTTCACCTTGTCTACACTTACGTGCACATCACTCCTCTTATATTCTTTCTTCCTTTACACCAACACACCTTTTCTTCTTCTTAATTTTCTTCGTTGTGCTTCTTTTATTCTCATTCCCGGTTCTTTAATGAGAATATTATCCATATTAATTGATTCTTGTAATTTGCTTCTCTCATCTGCTGCTACCACGATGACATCTGCATATCATCATCATTGACAGCCTTTTTGTTCCACTGTTGAGCATCGGCCTCTTCTCTGCTACGTGTTCCTCCTCAGTGTTAAGGTGGAAACACGGAGGATCTACAGTTTAACGTCGAATCCGAACGACAGAAATTCCAGAGAAGGTTTTTAGCATTAAGATCCCACGGTTGCAAGTCGGTTTGGCAAAATGTGTGTGTTGTGTGTGGTAGGTTGCATACAACAGTTTTATAAAGCTTAGGTTTCGAACTCAAGTCAGAATCGACGTTTTACTCAGAAGGCGAGCGTTCTACCAACTGAGCTACCACCACACGCTCATCTGCATATACTAGCGACTATAGTTTGATCGGTTTCATTCTCCAGCTTCTGATAAAAACAAACCGCTCTGCTGTTATTAGGGTTTGTAGCTTTACCCTTTTTATGTATGTGAATTACTATGTTAGATAGTCATGCTTCTGGTATAGTTTTCTCCGTTCGTGCTTGCTGATATCGTTTATATAACCAACTCGCCAATTTTTCTCTTCCAGGTTTTGATAGTTCTGGGGTGATTTTGTCTTTTCCATCCGCTTTTCTTACTTTTGCTCTTTAAACTGCGTCCTTCTGTTATTGTTATTTGATTCTTTCATCTTCTTCTTCCCGTCCTCTCCTATTTATATCTCCTTCGAGGTTTTCATCTTTCTGCTGTTCTCTCTTAAACTTTGTTTTATAAAGTTTTTTTAAGTCTCCAAAATTTCATCATTATTGGTTTGGATTTTATGGTTTTCATCCTTGATACTTCTAGATTGCCTTTCCATGTTTTCTTCTTAGTCCTTCCATGATTTGCCAGAATTTTATACTATTCGGTTTAAAATTGTCTTGTAATTAGTTTCCGGCCAGGTGGTACGTTTGGTTTCGTGTATACATTTCATGCTTTCAAAATTCCATGAACATTTTTAAAACCAATTTTCTACTTCCAGTAGAGTATGGATCAAGTAAGAATACTTAAAAAATCAAAAATGCAAATAAGAATATGTTTTCTCTCGTGCTGCTTTAATTGCGAAAGAATTTCATGTTTTAGAGGATAGTCTCCAGAGAAGCAGGAATAAATTGCATATATGTATATTTTAGTCCTAGCAAGCAGAGCATTCTATATACTATAATTACAAAGATGTTGATTTTACGTTGACTATTACTCGTTAGGATGTTGACTGTTAAATTATTTGATTCCACTTAACGTCTAGACTTGCCTTATTCCAGGATTTGTTGTGACGAGTATTAATGGTTGTTTACTCTGATGTAGACAGCAGTTGTCCTCAAAGGTAAATTTGCGCACAAATTATTTCTAAATTATATCCTTGTACTTTATTCCGCCAAACCGGGATTAATTAACAATAATATCATGTTGGAACAGTTTTAATTGGAAACGTTAGAGAATTTGCAGAGCTTGAGGAAAATAAGCGCTATGGTTGAAGGCTTACAAACACTATGTCTTTGCGGCAAGGTTTAGCCTACCCATTTCTATGGACCTGTAACAGTTAAATACAATAGTTCCAGTTTAATCGCATATAGAGTTAGTAATTAAATTGCACAATCGTGTCGAGTTGTTTCCGCAAGATGATGTTTGAGTATGGGAAAACGTGGAATAAAATATATTAAGTAGAAGGAAAGGTTAGTTATCCTTTATTTAAAAAAATATAATTTAATGAAGCAAATATGTTTCCTTTGCGCTGACAAAGTAATAAAGGCTTCTTTAAATAAAGATTATTTTCTAGGTACTTATTAGGAAATTTACATATTTTTAAAACGTTTGTAATCAAAGTATCTGGGTTTGCTGAATATTTTTCTTTTCTAATACACGATTAATATACACACATGTCACAAAGTAAGTAGGCGCCTCCACCATATGTCAGGAAGTGGTTGCTGGCATATATATAGTAGCTACCCGATTAAATACAACTATTAGTTTACACAACAGTTGCTATAATAGTAACATCCAGTTTAGGGTGCTATTCTTATGAACTAACTAAAAGTATCTTGGAAATTTCTAAACTTAAGTTTCTTAACTTTACAATACATGTTTTCTATGCCGTTTAATTTCAGTTTAATTAACTGGCGCTTAGATAACAAGCTGATTTAACTGAGTATTCCCTAGTAAAAAATAACTGGCAACCTGAACTAAAGCTCATGAAACCTTTCTTAGGACCAATCACGTAACCTTACTGCCGTTGAAATTAAATCTTAGATGTGCTATTACTCCCTCTTAATGGAAAATTCACACATCAGGTTTCATGGTCTAACTGGAGAATTTTGCCGATTCTGCAACAACTCTTTGAATTTAAATTACCACCGCTGCTATTTTCTTAATACAAATACACAAAAATGATAAGGTAATAAGAATAAAACTATCCCAGAATTATTCGGAGGAAAACGACATGTGAAAATGTAACGCGAAGGATATGTATACTTAGTACAAACATTTGTTTGGAGGATTATTCGAATCCGATTTCTGCTTGTCAGGCTGCAAATCTGCGACGATTCTGGACAGGATAAAGTTTAACGGAAAACTGTTGCAAAAAGCGACTTCCATTCATGTTTTCTTCCACAACGGACGTAGAAATAATTTATTTCATGTAATTAAGCTATCCATTAATTACGACAATTTTTCTAGAGACATGTTCGATAAATCCACATCAATTCTCTTTAAAATAATGCATAAAATAATCCAACCTAACATATCTTAACGCATGGCTCTACCTCAGGAACGTGCATGTTTTTGCAGATGGTTGGAAAATCAATCGAACTAACAACGTGTTTTTCCCGAAAACGTTCATCAAATTTCAACCATCTCCTGTTACACTCAAGAAAAGCTTTCTGGTGTATGAAAGTAGTCTCAGGTTCAAATAACATGAGAAGCTGTTTCAATAGTTGTCTGAGAGTTCGATGTCTTCTGAGATGTACTTTGATTTTCTGCAGACGTGTTTCTGTCAACTAATTTTCGAATCATAAATTAGTGGTAGTGGTATCAAACTTTATATTTCATTTACTTAATCGTATTTTAAAATATACAGGATTGTCCAGCTACGTTGTCCCTTTTTAAAAGTGGTTGACGCAACCCAAAATACATATCGCATGGCAACCAAAATCACATTTTCTTTATGACAATACTAAGTCAAGCTGGCAAACTCCTCAAATTTTAAGTAAGATCTAATCAAATAAGGAGAAATGGGATTTATTGCTTATCTTTGGGGAAGGTCGCGTAAATACGGCTATAGACCGTAATATATACAGCAGGATATCATTTTGTACATTATCACTCCAGATTTTCTTTGATAACCGTCTTCTGAATGTATAATTTTTACGTTTGTGTGCTTAACTACACTATTCTTCATTGTGCTGAAAAATTTTGAAAAGTATTTTCTAATTACTGAATTATCTTACTGACGTTTAATACTATGGAAAAAATAAATGAATTTTGTATTTCTTCCTTCTGTCTCGGCAGTTTACTTATCTCGTGAATTAAATAAAATTTTCTTTCCTATATATCCTTGGATTGTTGTCTATCCAACCGGTCATTACCAAACTAATCTTCGTGGAAGAAACATCGCTAAGACGAGATCTGAATAAGGTTAAAATAAACATCATAAAGATTAATTAGTGAAATAAGGATTTACATTATGGCATTCGGCATTAAATGAAACAGCATCGATCACTACGATCCAAGCACTACCATCTCATTATTATGAAGGGATTCACCACCTGCTAGGGTCGACCTTAAGGGGGGCGTACAAAATACTACTGAATGTTAAATTTAAATGGGGGGGTTCTGCATTTCATCTATGCAGTTCCTGGGTAAACAAACAGCGGATGCGATCAAAACGCACTGGCGGCGGCAGACAGGTGACATGCAACAAATAATAAAATACAGACTTACTAATCTGTCACTAAATATTGGGCTGTTGTACTCACCGGGGTCCTCCAGCCCCCTGTCCCTGGATTGGGATTCGAACAGGATACGCAAGCTCGTCCGTTACACTAGCTGCTATGGCAACAGCCACTCGTAATTATAGATTAATCACTACAATTATGCATATCTTCTGGTGCGCCAATCCTCCAGTAGGATCCAGGCAATTGGACTACGCCCAGCCAGTCTCTCTGTTACTCACAGGAGTCGTCGATACCATCTTAGCATTGCTGTAGCATTCGTAATTATAATAATAATTCGACGTAGGCACATTTTCGATGCCACCTCTGCCAACTGACTACATCCCGAATGATTACTAGATGAATATATTATCCACCGATATAGCTACTTCTATTCACTAAGCTACTGTTTACAGCAACTACTTACATATACCCACCAATCTTTGGGTGAAAACATATGACACTTCACGGGATATAATACCAAGTAGATAATACGTAATCGTTCGGGTAAGCACATATGACACTTCATGAGATATAAACCATAACCTCGCCAGCGAAGCCACTGATTATATTAGCTGATATTGCCAATGCAGCCCATCATTGTTCTTATGTAGGTACCGAATTTTTCCTGTCGGTACTTAGGGTTGTAGCTTTGTTATTCACGTCACTTTCGGTGTCTGGTGTTTATAGTATAAGTAAAACACTACAAATCTTAAAATAGCTTTATTTAACAAAGTAGAAGCGAGGTTTTAGAAACAACAGTCGAAGAACAAGTGTCCACATGTGCCCTTTTAAAATCCAAAACTACCGCGATGTACATGTCGGTAGGGATTAGTGACCATGTGGACAGTCCTAAACACATAAAAACCTAAAAACCCATAAATAGGTAATATATGGGGCACCGGTACTTTGTTTGAAGCGTCCGGTAGGATACAAAACGGCAAATCTGCAGGTCGCCATTAATCAACAGAAATATTTAATAGATGCACATGTTCAAATTAGTTGGACACAACATTGTATACAAACACATAAGTGGTAAAACTAAATTCGCACCTTGCTTCAGCTTAGAAGATGATCGCATCACAATCAGTTGGTAAGTTCGCAATTGCGGTTAATCAGTTAAAAGATATGCAAACTTATGCCTAGCTAGCGACAACACTGCCTCTTGTAGGCTGCCGTTAGTGGCCTTTCCTAACACTCTCCTACCCCTTGTTTTTCCTTTACATTCCAAGAAACACTTGCCTGCCCGGCCTCTCGTTCAAACCTTCATAATTCTTCCCAGATGTTATTGAGACCCGATAGAATCTACGTATTCTTCTGCAAATATTTATTTGTTGAACGTACATTTAGGTAATATTCACTGTAGAGAAAAACCACTGCATGCCGTTGCAATAATTGAGTAGCACTTCGTCTTGTAAATAACAAATGCGGAGATAATTAGGTGCAGCAAGATTCGATCCACAACAATACTTAACAATTACAAGTATTAGCAAATACATGAGGGGTCTCTATAAATTAGACTAAGGTGATTTAGAAAATTTGAATGAGTTTACTGATCTAAAATCTTAACAGATACAAAAAATACAGGATTAGTAATTTTCGGTTTTAACGGTGGCAAATCTGTAAAACTTTTTTGCTTGTCTTAACTGACATTTATGGTATTAAACATATAATATTAACTTATAAATTCCCATTTGTTCTCTACAGGTTGTTTGTTGTTTTTCCGCTGTATTTATTGCTTCCGGCATCTACACAATATTCGGTAATAGAAGCAATAATTCCTCTGCATTCGCCCAGTGTTTGTTTGTTTAAACCAATGCATCACGCTTTTATCGACATATTCAGTTTTACAAACATTAAATGTAAGATACACACAAAAAACAATTAACAAGCGCAAAACAATTGATAAATTAAAAGCAATTTGCGAATCAAAAACAACTGACAAATGAAAATGTGACTGACGGCTTTGTGACAGTTCGGAATCTGCGTGTGCTTTTTCTAATTGCATAATGAATTGGGAAAAGCTTGATAGATGTGTTTGCTTGCTTTTATATTCGCTGCAACTTAAACAAGCAAAATTTCAAAACAATATTTTTAGGTTTATTTTTGCAACGGCATTGTAGTACAGATTGAATAATTTTTTGCTGAATTCTGAAAATTAAAATTTACGGCGGATATAGTTGTTTGAAAATTTCTTATTTACCCTTCGATTACTTAAAAATCCGCGAAAAGTGAATTATTAATAGACATTAGAACATTTTTTTTAATACAACAAACTTGGTATTTAAGTATTATTAAAATTATAGAAACCTTGCTAAAAGATTGCTTGACAGAAATAATTAAACAACTTTTAATGACTCAGTCAACAGAATATTAATGGTGAGGCTCTACACCCAAAGCTGTTTGGCGTGCATGACGGAAAGTCAGAGCTCTAGTACCCTTGTTCTCATATCCGGTTGTCACGTGCCATATTCATAACACTTGATGATGCGGTGAGCATCAAGCAGTAGCACTCGCATTATTACCCCTTGTTTATTCGAACTCAAGTACCCAATTATATCAAACTGCTAGGTAGACCGCACCGGAACCCAGCACTGGACCACGATGGCGCTCTCCAAAATAATGTTTTACTCGTTTAGCCTCTATGTAAATTTGCAAATTTTCTGAAACTTCACATTGTATTCCTTCCTCCTCACAAACCAAGATACATTTCAAAGAATTACTCACACAATTGGCATGTAAAATAAGACAAATCAACATTTTTATGAAAACGGCCCTACTTTAGATTTTTAATTATATGCAAGGCGTTGCAGAAATAATGCATGCGCTCTATGAATACATTCAAGTTTAATTTACGTTTTTAAAGCTGTAAAACAATATATATCGTCGCATACCCGTTTTAACGGACGTGTAGATGGAAACCAGAGCAACTTTATTAATATTGTAGGCTCCGTACTCCCAATTGGTGGTAAGGTGATCGAACTAGTGGCGACAGTGCAGGTAGACTGCAACACAATTAATTATTGAATTATCACACAAGGACAGATTGTACTGCCACACGATTAACTCTTACCGTAGTTCACTATCTAATATTACAGAAAATAGAATTAGCAATTTTATTTTATTTACCAGAAATACACTGCTAAGCTTAAATTAGGAACTGAAGCTGTATGAGTTTAGGATTGTTTATATACTGAATCTTATCTTAATTGGTCATAAATCTGTGATGAAATAGATACCAGTTTGTTGTTATGCAACTATCTATAAATGAAATTTGGCATATAAAGCAATTTAGGGGTTGTAGTACCTCCATACTAAATTATGAATTACATTGTTGTAACTAACTACTAACAACTTGAAGCCATAGTTTTCTTGGTTTTATTATTTTTAAAGCTATAGCAGATATGTTTATAGCTTAAAAATAAAATTGCGTTAGTAGAACAAGGGCCTGTTTGAATTACTGTAAATATAATATAAATAGGGAATATGTGAAAATTTATTTTGAAACGTTAGTCATATAATATACCTAAGTTATGTTGCGGCTTATCTTTACGTAGGCTATAGACATTTTTTTCTTCTTCTGTCACCGTAGATTTAATTAAATTCAAAACTCGCGACAGAGCTGACGAATTTTACATGATTTGGTAACAGTGTCATGCGATTTCCATCACACGGATGTGGCAACAAATCATACTTCAACCCGTTAAATTTTGCGACGGAACAACACTTGTATGGGTATGTGCTTTGTCTTGATCAAATCACACGTTTCTTTGCTGAACCTCATCTTTGTGTCATGAATATTAATTTCTAATTGTTCCCAGAAGTATAAGTGTAGTACCGTCTTGATATTGTAGAGACCTCTGCAAGATAATCCTTTAACGGTATCACTGTATCAGCCCAAAAATCGATATCATTCAGCATGTTTTACAAACATGCTTTTTTTGTTGCCATCAAATCGTATCGTTTTCATTGTTGGTTTGTACAGCGATAGACCCAACTTGCAAATCGGTTCAAATCCACATATTCATCTCCAAATACTCCTAATAAATTTGTATTTGAATTAATTTTTAATACTTTTTTGATACCCAGTGTTAATTTTTTTGTACCATCGCCTTCAACCAAGATATAAGTCGTCTACAGACTGACAATTTCACAAACATTTAACCAGAACTCTTCCAAATCCATAGCATTGATTTTTTTAAAGATTTCTGGTCTTGCTATTTTGAACAACCGCTGCTAAAATTTTCTTGTAGGCAAGCCCGAGTACGTTTGAATATGGTTGACCAATTCGACATAATAGAAAATGAAGTAGGAAAGCCTCAAGATTTTCTGTCGTCGGTATAAATCTCTATTGCCAACAAACAAAGTTGACTAAAATATTTAACATGCGTCACTATATTAAATTTTTAACTCAACTGTATATAAACAACTACTGGACAGTATGAGTTGCTATTTTGTAACTGTTTGTATGACAGATTCTTGTACCGTTAGTTTCAGGAATAGAACATTTCAAAAGATTGCCGCTCTTTTAACTGTATATTTTCGCTTGTATTCGCATTTTTCCTAAAAATTAAAACTGTTAGATTGATTTATGTAGACTATTGTTACGGGCCAAACGAGCTTTTTTGTCGTCCCGCAAGAGGAAAGATGGAAGTGCCTTCGGCTTAGCTCAGAGGAGTAGAGGTGGTTCATGAGAGACGCTTAAGGGAAGGAAATCGAACGTAATATTGTACAGAGCGAGATATAAATTATAATTAGTGGGCGCCACCTTCTAAATACAGCTGATTGCAGGTCCTCGTGGAAGGCCGAGAGGCCAGCAGCTTGCGGGAATCGAGCTCACCTTTATTGTGCGTCCTCCTGTATATACAGTTTAAAAGTTCATGCACACTACAAAATACACCAGAATAAAAGATCGTACTACATTTTGACTGCATGCAAATCTATTAAGTAAAATATAGGACGAAAATAGTACAATTATAAAAATCAAAAAAAACATGTGCTAAGCACAGGAGTGTTGGAACGTCCAACCCAAAGAGCTCGCCGCCCCTGGCTTGCTATATTTACTTTAATGAACAGATCTATGCAGCGACGTTCGAGTTTACAGAATTAATTAAAATTTAACCTTAACGAGTAATGAAACGCTAGGCGCCTCTCTTTTATTTTTACAAGGAAATTAAACTGTTCTTGTTATTAATTACCAACGAAGTAATGGTAAACGGGGGAAAACAATCACTGCCAATCATTGCCAAGTTTTACCTCAGTTTTCTTCTGTAGCGAGCTGAGCGAGATACACAGTTTGGGGTGTTCCTAGGTTTTTCGGGAAGCAGACATAATTCTCAGGCACGAAGTCGCTTTGCGTTTGTCGCAGTAGCGGTACATCCAAAGGGACAGGAAAGGGGTTCAATATTAATCTGCCAAAGGCGATCAGCAAATTCGCAATGAATTGCCTTCCAAGGGTTAAAATCCAGCGTGTTTCTTTAATCCGACACTTGTCAATGGTTCTGTTCACCCCATTCACCCGATGAACACCCATCGAAAAGCCGCCCCTGCAGTACTTGTTTTCGGCGGTGAGATCTTGACGAGCAATCGGGTCGAACGGAGATCTTAAATCGACCCATTTCACCAAGACGAAATATGTTGCAAGAATTCTAGAACAAAATATTCCACGTGGAACTTCCGGGCCAATTCTGCAGACAAAGGATTCTAAGAACTATTTTCGGTCGGAATAAACAAACTAAACATACATGTCAAGCGTGCCCTTTCGAAAATTTCGAAAAAGTGACCTCCTATCAATTAACCTTTGGAAATAATGAAATAGTAATCTACTTAAGAGCGGCAATTAAAATAAGACTTTAACTCATATGAAGCGGCAAAATCAAACAAACATAACACTATTATATAAACCACCAGGAACATTCTAAGTTGATTAATTAAAATTCTAATAAAGTATGTTAAATATATTTTCGTTAACGAAAATACCATACCATACCATGCCAATAAGACTTCGAAATCTGCAGAATTTCCTTGTCTGGCCACCTGTATTAAATAAATCAAAGACAAAACTCCCTTATATTAAATTGGTGTACTAAAACACTGTTCATTTCATTCACGAATTTCCTGTGATATGCCACTATTTACCTTTTCAAACATATTACAATACATTGAACTTTTATCATACTTAATTTTCTACTGAAAATAATATTTCTAATTCTACGATAAGACTATTATTTACAGTTGTTGAAGGTGGTTTCGTGTTGTTGGCGAATAACGAATGCTTCTATTTTCCGTATCGATACGGTTCAAAGGGAGACTTGAAGTGTATAGGCCCTTCAAGCTAACCTAATGCTTTCACGTTAATACTGGGTGAAAACTTAGCTAAAGTTGCAGCATTAAAACTTTTTTGCCTACCAAGACCCAGCCTTTGAATTGAAGTATTGTTCGATTTATCTTACTCAAACGCGGCTCCGCCTATAAAGGTTTAGCTTTGGAATTTAACCTTCTTCGCACCCGACCGCTTAAAGCAGATGATTTCGTTTTATCTAATGGAAAATTTAACCTTCGACGATGCTGCTTTCTCATTACTTAATTAGATATAAAAAAATTTCTTTTACGTTATAATATTCTTTAAAGAACGTCATTTAAATCGTGTCCCTGTAGCTAATTTGTTGTATATATGTTTACTTTTCAAGAAATGAAAACCGTTTACAACCAACACACCAAATGATGAAAATAAACTTGCCCGGTAGGGTTATATGACAACCTTCTACAATATGTGTCTACTATTTAGTTATACATGTGGTAGAACGGGATCATGTTGAAGTTATTGTTAACACGTATAGGCAACCATTTGAACACGAATATAACATATTTTGCTGTCCTTTGATATGTTAGGAAATTTTCTATAATAAACCATTCTCTATTTCAGCTCGTTTGAGCAAATTTCATAAATGTTTCAATATTTTTCCGTCAATTGCATTTGTACTCAGTAGATACAACAACGAGGAACTTCTGAGAGTTGCCTACAATACTTTGAAATGTTTCCCTTGATGATGTCATTCTCCTTACCTATAAGCTGATTCAGTGTCAGCTCTTCCCAATTCTATAGTCTAAGACCAGTTATGAACATAATTTTGTATGAGAAAGAATTATTAACTTTAACTTATTTTTGTAAGTCAAAATTGAGACAGTTTGTATATGTTTAATCTAATCCTCTTGATAAAATAAATTTGACCAGCCGCCATCTACAAGGTGAATGGCGAAGCAAATTTTCTTTACGCCAAACTTCTTCCCTTAATAATAGTTGCAAAGCACCGTATCACCCGAGCAGTTTTTAAAAAGAAAGTGAGTTTATGGTTATGTCTACATCAAGGTTAAAGTTGGGGCATAAAATATTAAGAAAGAGAAATATAATTTACGCCAAAACTATTGGCAATGTTACTAGAGTTAGAGTTACTAGTACGCTAAAAGGAGTGCACTAAAACCATTCCTTTTGGTTTTCAGGAGTCACCTTTGTACTCAATTCAATTAAAAATCCATTTGTAATTATTAAACATTTAATGGGTTTTACTTGAACTTTACATCTTTTCAAGCCAAGCTTGCAAACTATTCTATTACGACTCGCACGTTGACCGGACTCCCCAATGTAGCAGTAATGCTTACCTGTCAAGGCACGAGGCGTTCCACTTATTAAACTAAATCGATACTATTTATATAGGTACAGTATGACTACAATCTAAGTACACTACATTTAATATTAATACCTATCTTAATCACATTACATCACAGGAGATCTTTGGTTTAAATTTCCGAGCAAACCACTCCAATTAAAATGGTGTTTTTCTTCCTTATCTACAGTCTCTAAGGTTTTCTACAAATTAAATGAAACCCTTTTCCAAAACCGTTAATCCAGTTCACTTAAACTTTAAACAGTATAGCGCTCGGGGAGTAGAATTGCAGTTAGCAGAATAAAATAATAAATAAATGACATAATTCAAACTATATTTTTATTAAAACGACTTTCAGGATTTTGATCAAATTTTGCGACCAATTAGCAGATCGAAAGGCCTAAAAATATTAACAAAACTTGTCTTGCAGCCTTCTGGGAATTTTTAAAAATACGTTATTTAGTACCCTTTCTCTCAAGAATTTTAATAATTATAGATTAAATAGGAAACTTCTACTATAAGATTTTTGATAAAAGTTCTGATGTAAAAGAGGTTTCAAGGTCCGACAAAATTGTATTTTTTATTTATGGGGAAAGCTTATCTCTGGGTCATTCTATGAATTTCAACTTTAGTGTACTGTGTATGATAACTCAGTTAGTAGAGCACTCACTTTCTGAGCAAAACGTCTAGGGTTGCAAGCCCCAGTATTACATCGCAGAATTATAACAATCTTGTGCTGCAACTCACCAGACAGTATTTCCCAAACCGGCTTGCAACCGTGGGATCTTAATGCTACAAACCTTCTCTGGAATTTCTCTCGTTCGGATTCGACGTTAAACTGTAGCTCCCCCGTGTTTCTACCTTCACGCTGAGGCGAAACACGCGGTAGAGAAGATTCGGATGCTCAACAGTGGAACAAAAAGGCTGTTAATTAGGTAAAACAATGCTAATTTTGGAAATAAAAGTATACACGATAGGCATCATTGTAAAGCTATTTTTACGTACATTTAGAAAACAGAACAAACAGCCTAGCTTCCCCTTTAAAAATTTTAAGGGTATATAACTTCCAGAATTAATACGAAGTAAGTGTATTCTTAGTAGTATTCATGTCTGGCTTAAGTTAAGACGTAACCTTAATTCCATGCTTTAACACTCAAACATAAATAAGATATCTGCTTGTTCCTGTGTTTGAAACGAACGTGCACAGAGAATATTATTAGCAGAACGGGAAAGTCCAGGCGAAGTGCGTCACTCATCTTTTACGGAGAAAAAGATGTCCTACAACAAAACGACCCCATTCAATTCTAATTTGAGTTTACCGAATATTGCAAACTGCAGGAAAGCCCATTGCAAATCCGGCACATTAGTCATGATAAGGGTAGCGCAATATTAAGATAGCACAAACCAGCACCCTCGTGATTGATGTGGTTGCTTCTACGGAGGCTCGGCCATTTCTGTTCTATGCCTGAAACGTGTCCTCCGTCCTAGATCTGTATGCATACAAAAGCCCGCTAATTTCGAAGTAGGACCCAACCTAATAAATTTATCCCTAATTGGATCGTGGACAGCTATCGTGCGAGTGTTTTCAATAGGTAGGAGTATCAAGATTTCGCGATAGTAAGAATAATTGCTTAAGTGGAAATCGTGGGCACCGCGAGCAGGGAAATTTATGAAATAAAAAGGGGTAATCTGATCGAATGTGGTGATGATTATAGAGAACGGTTGGGAAATTAATGAAAATGGTGATAAATGTGACAAAAGTAATTGACCCTTAATGAAGCATTTCGGATGGAAATTTTGTTGATTATTGTTGTGGTTATAGTAAACGGCGCCATTTTGGAAATTATGTAGGGTATACTAGGAGAACTTAAAACTTATCTACCTAGCCATAAAACAAAACAGACACAAAAATGAAAATAATTTTACTTTTCAGTATATCATCCACCTATATAGATGCACTTACGCCATTTCTTCGGAAGTTGGCATATACCTTCAGAACAAAATTCCTTTGGCTGACTAGCGAAGTAGTCACCGACGGCATGTTTTAGTTCGTTATTTGAGTAAAGTCTTCATCCTCTTAAATATTCTTCAGTTTTCTAAACAGAAAAAATCAGATGACGCCAGATCTGGGCTATGGGGTAGGTGATCAATTCTTATAAAACAGGCACGACCTGTCGATCTTGTGGACTCGTGCACTGTCAACAAAACAAGACGCTTTTCTGACGCAAACGTTGGCGCTTTTTACAAATGGCGATTCTTAGAGTATTGACATAAGTTTCTCCAGCAAGTGTAGCCCTCTTGGCATACACACGACTAAACTTATATGGAATCACCCGGTACTTCTTACTAATAATAAGAAATTTATGAAAACTTGTTATGCACATAAGGGATAAAGGTTTTTGTTGGCAATAAGATAACTAATTGATAAAAGTTGATCACGTGCACATTGAAAAATTTTGTTATTTGTGTCCAGTTGTATAATCGAAATGTTAGAGTAAATTTATCTTTCTGTTAAAAAAAGGTAATATGCCCTACGTAGATTTGTCAGATATTCAGAGAGGAATCATTGTTGCTCCTATGGGCGTCTCGCAGGGCGTTGTTTCAACCTATGCAAAATTTTTAGAATTGGAAACGCTCAAGAACAGACCTAGAGAAAGTCGTCGCAGAATAACTAGTGATCGACAGGATCGGTCTTTAATTCAAGTAGCTAGAAGCAATCCAACCTCTTCTCGTCCGGAGCTCCAAAGGCAACTTTTGCAGGCTGCAGGTGTTGGTATTTCAGTTGAACCAACACGAAAGGGACTTCGTGTCCGACATTTATTTAGCAGGAGACAGTTAAGGGTTCCCGAGTTAGTCAGGGACAACAAAATTGATCGGCTAAATTGGTGTCTGGAACACCAGAACTGGACAATTGAAGATTGGCAAAATATCCCTTTTCAGATGAAACCAGAATTGGTCTGATATCAGATGACCGTCGGGTTTTAAGAGGTCGAAGCAGACAAGCTAGACCGCAAACTGCTAGATCTGTTCCAAGATATAAAAGAGAAACTGTAATGTTTTGCGGAGGTATTATCATGGGATAAAATACTCCTTTGCGCCCCTTACGACAAAGTTTTAACAGGTCGACGGTATGTCGATTTGGTGCTAGAACCCATAGTTAGGGTGTGAAGAGGTGCAATAGGAAATATTTTCATTTTCATGCATGATAATGCCCCACCGCATACCAACAGAGTTGCCACAAACTTTCTGGAAACAGAAGATGTTACTGTTCTGAGATGGCCTGCCTGCTCACCTGATATTAATCCCATTGAGCATGTGTGGGACTTCATTAAAAGAAGGATTGGGGCTCGAAGGGACAATCCAGGAAATATGAATCAGCAAATTTACCTCAAGAACAAGTTGACAATTTGATTAGAAGCATCCTCCGTCGGACTAAAGATTGTATTAGGGCTAGAGGTGGCAACAATGACTATTAAAGTGAAAAACAAGTTTTGATTTTTCTTTAATCAACGTTTTTGTTAATTTCAAGCATTTGTTACAGTTTTTTTATTGTTAATAATTAAACTCGTTTAATATAAAGTGCCTTTCATTTTTCATTAACAAAATTTTAGTAGTACTTAACAAAATCGGGAATACTGGGTGATTCCATGTAAGTCTGGGTGGGTGTGTATTCGATCAACAATATTCCCTCCATGTCCCAGAAAATTGTGGCCATTATCTTTCCAGCAGGAGATTGGGTTCGGCATTTCTTGAGACGTGGAGAACCTTTACGGGCCCATTGTTGAGATTCTTGTTTCGTCTCAGGATCCCAGCAATGAACCCAAGTCTCATTACCTGTAACCAGCCGTGACCAGTGACCATAAATTAGGCCTGAGTAAGGTGAGTGGTGACTCACCACGCGTGATAGAAACCCTGAATCCTTCTCAAAAGTGAACAAATGTTGGTTGCAAATTTATTGGCCGTGCAATTTTTGTTCCGGAGTCAGGACACCTTACTCAAGCCTAATTTATCGTGTAAAATGGTAATGCCGCTTTCCTCAGAAATTCCTGATTCTGAAGATATAGTTGCAACTTTCAAACGTCGATCATCCAGCACCGTAACCTCAACTTTCTGGCACATATCTTCATTAGTCGCATATGAAGGGCTTTCCGATATTGAGTCATCTTCAACGGATTTCAATTTTTTAGTTACGGTGTGTACTTTAATTAGCTTTAAATATGTAATTTCCCTTGGAAAGCTACTATTTTTCAGCAATTTAACTTTTAATTTATTGCCTCCGCATTTATTGTACACGGAAACAAAGTTTTACTAAAGATTTGTAGCTTTCTAAGGCAACAGTTCGTCGAAGCTTTGGAGGTTAGGTACAAAAATTAATTAAAAATAGTATTTTACTTATTATTACACTTTTAAATATTATTTTATTTATTAACTTACGTATTTGATAGTTTATTTATTAATTAATGTTTCTGTTATAATGTACATCAGTCAGTTTTAAGCTTCCTCTTCTTCAAGTGGTTTATCTCTTACGAGACGTAGCGATCTTCTCTCATATGCCAGTGTTGCGCGGTTAAAGTACCACAGACATAGAGGACCTACAGTTTAACGTGGGGTCCGAACCGCGGGAACACAAATCTACTGCAAAGAAGATAAACTAGGCAGAATATCTCGCTGGTTTGGCATTGCCTTGCGTTGCAAGCTTAGCTATTAATATTTTTAATGCATATTACTTAATTTTTTGTGATTAAAAGTCCGGGTTCTAATATCAAGCATCATATCCCGTTCATTTTCCAAGCCGTTTCAACCACAGCAATATAATGGCTACAGTGGTTAAATAGTAAAATGTAGGAGCCATTAAGGTTCTGCCATGATTATACAATCATTATTCAAAAATGCTAATCACTATTATCATACAAACTGTGAAGTAATTTTCTTTCTTTATATTTTGCCTTCTTTCCGTGTTAAATAGACAAACTATATGGTAAGATCAACGAATGAAGTTTCGGAAATTCCGTCAGAGTTATCCGAAGCAGGTAAAGCCTCAAACACTTATCCAAATTGAGTCACATTTGGCGATAATGTCAAAATAATCCAGATGATATTGATTTATTCCCAAGTATAAATTCTGTTCGACCTGAAAGCGGCAGTTTGCACTTGGCAGTGCACAAAGGAGCGGCGCCATCGCCCCTTGATAGGGAGACACATTCCTTGAAGTAACTCTCAAAGGCAGAGCAAATACCATTCGTATCTACATCTCAATTCCGTGCGCCGATCTTAACTTTTACACTGTTTGCCTACCTGAACTTTCGCTCCCAATTGCTACATAATTACTTCCACATTGTTTCGCTTGTTTACCTGTGGGGTTACACTTTTCGAGAAGAGCAAACGGTGAGACGAACGAAAAAAATTATTTTGCTTGGAAATTGTGGAACTTTCCGACGTTTCGCCGTGATTCACTCAATCCATTCGAAAATGTCAGTCAGCCCGTTGCGGCTTCTATTTTGAAGTTTGTAAACTAAAAGTACGGAACTAATTTCAAGAACAGCTTTCAGAGCCGAACACGGAATGTCCTATGCGGTATGTTGGGATGTGCTCTAAAACTCCACTAGGAAGTGCTTGTATTTCGAACAACATTTACGTACCTCCAGTATAATTTATACATATTATTTACATTCAGTGTGTTGAAATAGGTTGCGGTTACAATCACGTTATCTTTGCGAATTAAGAAAAAACAAGGAGCGAATTAGACTTTCCCATGTTTGACATTAGCTATGCATATTTAGGAAAGTAAATTGGTTTTATGTATCATCCAATAACAATAATTACAATCAGTATTGATGCAATGACAGCCAAATTACAGCCTTCAGGCGACCCACTCCAACAATATTTATACTTTTAAGACACGTCACTGCAGATCTTGAATGTAAAAGGCGCCTATTTAACATACACTGCTTGTTTTACGCATATGCAGAATTAAATGGCTTATATTGTGGACATCAGGCCTCAGAGACGATTGCAACAATGAGCATAAGATAAAATCCTTGAAACAGGTTAGAACAAATATTTGTTGTTTGTATTAAAGGTCTTTCAATTAGCCTAAAGGTTATCTCAATTACATTCCCAGATCTGAACTAACCTTACATTAAAATAGAAATTTAAAATAAATCGCTACAAACTTAATTTTTAACGTAGGAAATTTGCAGAAAGTTTGGAACGGAACGTATGGGAAAGTAAAAATGAGAACAATTTGAAAGAGTTCTACAAGATATTGAACAGTTATACAAATAAACAACTGACCTTGATCTCTATCTTTAAGTACATTTAAATGATGGAGAGTTGGAAATTAATTTTTGAACGAACTAATATTAATTGAGTTGTAGTTTTCCACTGATATATCAACTAAACAGTAGATACTCTAGAAACAATAACCAAGACGCTGAGACAAGTTTCAATGCAATATCATATGATATAGATCTTCAACACTTCAAGCATACTGCTGAAACGGTTTGTGAACCGAGATATCCGTTGAATTCAGACAATCAAAAAGAAGTTTAAAAATTTTATGAAATACAGCATATACTTCTTACCGGGGACGTATAAGTATGCTTACAAAATATAATAACCGTTGAAGTACATGTGACTGCCTTCAATTTAGAAAAGCCTATTGACGTGATATCTGTATAATTCAGGATTAGTACTATAAAATACTGGCGATTAGAATAAAGGGGTAGCTCAGTTGGTAGAGCTGTCACTTTCTGATGAAACCGTCGATTCAGGGTTTGGTTCGAAACCTAAGCATTACTATGGATATTTATACAAATCTTGTCTACAACCCAGCACACACAATTTCCCAATCCGGCTTGCAAACGTGGGATTTAATGCCCAAAAACCTTCTCTATAATTTCTGTTTTATATTTATACCTCAGCGCTGAGGAGAAACACGTGCCAGAGAAGAGGCCGATGCACAACAATGAGATAAGGAAGGCTATTAATGATGATGATTATAATACAAAGGATATTTAAAATTCTGCAAGTAAAAATAGTGCTAAATCCCAACATTTAGTCGTTAAATCACAGTATTACTTGATTTGATCCTGAAACAAAAAAAACATTATTCTGAATGAGTCTTATTTGTGTAGATAATTTTAAACAATTGTGGCTAGCTCGACTGGTAGCATATTTTCGGAAAAACTTCATAAAATGTTTCACTGCAACCCACAACACACCATTTCCCAATCCGGCTTTGGCAACGATTGGACCTAAAGGATCTCCGGTAATTTTATCGTTCAGATTCGACTTTAAACTGTAGGTTCTCCGTGCTCTTATCTTGTCGCTTTCTAAAACCATTTGGCAAAGAAGAGTTGGTGTCCAGTTGTGCCATATAAAAGCTGTAAACGAACGAACGAATTATTATATGCTCATCTCTACAATCGATTACTTACAAGAATATCATTTTTAACTGGTGTAAATGAGAGGACACAAGAAGTTGTGTTTAATATGATAAAAATACACACTACATGTAAAATAACAGACAGTCAGGCAAAGCTGGTCGTGCATAGAACATATTTTATTAAACACTATGCAAGGAAACGGCCAAGAAATTGATTTCGGACAACTTTATGCGTGTTTCCAAGGTTATCCCAGGACAGTATTGCATGAGTAACCGTTCTCAGGCCAAAGAACTTGTAGAGAATCCGCTGGGGAGATTATGTTAACAGAAATGTGAAACGACCATTTACACTGTCTCTCTCCTTGACAAAAATTATGCGACAGCGTGTAAAGGTGTTTCGAAGAATCAGAGGTGAAACCCGAAATAGTTATTAATAACACCTACACGAAAAACTTCTTCAAAGGTACGGAGCAAATGGGTTCTTTAACCTGTTTTTCACGCAACATTTATTGTACCACCTTGATGAAACAACCCTAGAATAACCTTTCTAAAAATAATTTTGGAGATACGCAAACCTGCTGTTCCTTTCAAGAAATTGCTTGAGTATTTCAAATGGAGCACCACTAATATACAGTTTATCTTGAAAAGCTCTTTCTTGCATGGATCAAGTAACTAGACTACTTTAATTTTGTACTTTATTCGAGTAAGGAAGATCTAAAGCAAACCCCACAAGAAAGCACGGTATGTGTACTTGTAACATTTTCATTAACAAATTGTGCGTGGCGTTTAAATCACTTAGTTCTTGTAATATTACCCGGTCGTAGAGAAAATCCCTCGATTGCCTTCCTGCAGAAGCATCGACACTTGCGCCGTTTGCTTTAGATCCATCTTACTCAAAAAAGTACACGAAGTTCAACTCTTTCTGAAATCGAATAAACAATTTTAAATGTTCAAAGAAAATAATGACAACTACGAAATACGGCGAGACAATGACGTATAAATATTCAAATGTTTACGCTAACCTTTGTTCAGCTCAGGCCCTCTCAACATTCCATAAATGCTCTAGAACATTTACTACTCTGAAACTTTGGACTGGATTTCCGCGGGTATTAATGCTACGAATCCAAAAATAAAAACATTGCTATAACGCAAGTGCGTCGACCACCCTGTATTTATACTTTGCATGTGTTCAAACCAATTCTCGAAACAATTTTTCCACTCTGAAGTTGGTATCTCACAAACATGGTTTTTGAAGGCTTTAACAGCTTCTTGGAGTGATGAAAATCGATGCCCACGCATTTTTTGTTTCACATTCGTAAACACAAAGAAGTCGCTACGGATAAATCAGGTGAATACGGGCAATGAGGCATACATAAATTAGATGTTTTTCTCCTTCAAATAATCAATTGTTTGACGTGCTGTATGAGAGCTGGCGCTGTCATGACGAAGCATGATACGACGTTTTCGGTTGGTTTTCCTGATTTATGAAGTACTTCGTGAACGAACAACTTTTGTGGGATTCGGTTCATCTTGGAACACCCAAGCAGTGGATTGTTGCTTGGTTTCCGGTTCATACGAATATATCCAAGTTTCGTCACCTGCTACGATGTTGTGTAGAAATGTTGCAGTTCCTCGGTCGAATTTTTTGAGCATTTCCTTACACCAATTAACACAAACCTTTTTTGAGCTTTGGTTAAATTATACGAAATCCATCGGGAACAGATCTTTTTCACAGCTAAATGTTCATGCAACATCGAATGTACTGCAGTTTTCGGTATGCCTGAGGATGCCTCTATCTCACTGTAAGTCACATGTCGATCTTCTTCAATCATGTTGCGCACAGCATCAATGTTTTTTGGAATAACAACAGATTTTGATCGACCTTCACGAAATTCATCACTGACGAACGCACGACCACGACGCAATTCAGCATACCAATTGTTAACAGAGTTTCATGGTGCTTCATTACCAAAAGTTGCACGAAGCGATTCTATGCATTGTTGTTCAGTTAGGCCTTTACTAAAATCGTAAAAAATCATCCAACGAAAACCTTCAAGTGAAATTTCCATTTTTCCACAAAGAAGATTTTTTAAACGCTCACTGTAAACAAACTACTCGGTCAATTTCTAAGCCGCCACTCTTCACAATAGCAAATGTCAAATTTTACTAAAATAGTATTAACAAATCTCAATAGCGCCACCTAGTGGTCGTCTGTAAAAACTTAAATGGCTGCCCTCGCATCAGCGGAAAAACTTTTCCTAATTTTCTAATAATTCCGCCCTGCTTCGAATGAAACGTGTAATACTATATCCTCCGATTGCATAGTGAAACGTAGTTAATAAACTGATAAATTAATATTCAATCACTCTTGTCGAAACCCCAAACCAGTTGGGAAGCAACAAGCTTATCTCTTTCACCGATTTAGTAAAAGGTATTACACCGACTGTTCAATGTTTCGTACATTCGCCTACGTAATGCAAATATTGGTCAGCCCAAATTTTGTGCTAATTAACTAAAAGGTCAGACAAGGTTTGATTTGTCTCTCGAGGTTAACCTACTAAATCGCTTATTTGAGGAAGCGCAGCACCGCTAAGAATCCACGATTAACAGAAACTTCCCAAGTAATATATTGTTGGTTTATTAATTCCGAGAGATCAAAACGTGCTGAAGTGGGTTGTATTATATCACGTGCGTAATCATGATTCTGCAGGGATGGATGGAGCATTATTAGCCGTTATTATTTCCTTTCTCCTGCTTCTTTGTTTCGCTTTTTATGACTTTTTATACTTTGCTATACCTCGAATGTGAAATATAAAACGTACCACTTCGTGCTCATAACTCCCGCACGTTGTACATTTTGTTGTTCTTTGTTCTCCTCAAATAAAGTAGAGCAATAGTGTTTGGAAGATGTTAGTGTGTAAAAGCGTAACCCCTAATAATTTTCCGTTATCCATCTTAAAATTTTAAGTATACCCGGTTCATTAATTTTTATTAATACGCAAGAAGTTTTTTTTAGAAAATTTGGTACTGGCATACTAGTTAAAGTTTCATCAGTCAATTCTTTTCAAAGTTTTACCATAAAGATATACTCAGTATTTCCGTTTCAGTAATCACTAACGCGATAATGAATGAATGATAATCAGATTTACGTCATTTATCTCCAAGTTTCCTTTTCAAAACGAAAACTTGCGAAACATTCACCATAACATTATTTTAAGCCATTCTGAGCGCTTCCAATGTAATTTCAAAGGTGCTATAATAAGTTTTATATATTATTATTACTGGCCTGGGCAAAGTTTGACGATTTATAACATACATTAATATTAGAATTACTACTTCTAAAAACAACAGAGCTACGAGGAACGCAGAACAAGCTTCTGAAAGCGACGTATAACCATTAAGAACAATTTATTGCTGGGCCACACCCATATGAAATGAGTTTACAGATTCAAGTTACCCACGATGTCAGAGGGCTGTAGAAAGAATTATTTGTTTAAAATACATCATAATCCGATTGGGAATTGAAACAACACCTCAAAATAGTAAGATAATAAATGGGCTATGCTAGTAAAATAAATAAATTCAGTAACAGATTCTGAATTCGAATAAATCGAACGAACGCACACAAATTTTCAAATCATGCAAAAGGACGATAAATAACAAATGTGAACGGATCCATATAGAACAACTTAAAATCCCCCAAATAAGGCAGCAGTATGAAGATATCTCTGCGCAAATATTAACAACAACCAAAGAAGAAGAAGAACAATTAACATAACAACGAAATCTAAATAGAAAATGGGAAATCCTGAAAGAAATACTCCTCTGCACAGCAGAATATGTTTGTGGAATGAAGACAGTAAATATGAAATCTAATAAAAAAGACAAGATGGCGGAATAACGATGTCAAAATGAACATAGAGGAAAAGATTACAACCTTGAACAATTACATAAAAACAAAAACAGAAAATGATACATATAAGATTGTATATCAGCAAAAAGGATCAAAAAGTAATGTGTGCAGGAACCCAAATGTATGCACCATCTGGTAAGAATTCGGAAGGTAGTTATAAGATAATTTTACACATAATAATAAAATAGGATTAAGAGGAATACGATTCGGTGAAAATTGCTCAAAAACAATTGCTCGAAATAAAATTGCTCAAATTCAATTGCTCGAAAAACAGTTCCTCGAATGGAAAGTTCCTCGAAAGCCAAATTGCTGGAATAATAATTACTCGAAAAGAAGATTGCTAGAAAACTTCCTTTATTTTATTATATTTATATTTAACAGGTACCCTTAACGAGTACAAGTAAATATGAATTCTCTGAAAATAATCTTCTAATTACCTTTCTTGCTAAGGCTGTTTGACTGATAAGGAGTTCTTATCTAGAAATGCAAAATATCAACAACCCTTAAGGAGTATACAAGTAAATACCTATAGTTAGAGAATAAGTTTCTTTTGATGATTTTTCTACGTAATGATATTTTATGATAAGAAGTCCTTATAAATAGCAAATTTTTTGTGTATTCATGTAATTTTAATAATTTTTTATTAATTGTGTATAAATTGCAAATAAACCTAAATAAATTTTGAACAAATTTTCAAGCAAATTGTTTTCGAGCAATCTTCTTTTCGAGAAACTGTTATTCGAGCAACTTGATTTTCGAGGAACTTACCATTCGAGGAACAGTTTTTCGAGCAATTGGTTTCGAGCAATTTTCCACAGCCCGAGGAAAACATGTATAGGCAATTCGAAATATCAACAGTGAAAACAATGAAATCCAAACGGCTAGTAATAGAATTTTGACAACTTGGAAAAAATTATACGAATCTAAATTGACTAGGGAACAGCAAGAAGGGGAAGATCCCGAGAGATATGTAAATATGAGAGGAGGGCAGGAAGAAAATGAAACGAATTCAATCACAACATAAGTAAAGAACACAATTAAATAGTAAAAATAGGAAAAGGAGCTGAAAAAGATGAAATAATCCCAGAACTAATAAAATATGGAGAAGGAGAATGAACTAATTGCCTACATAAACTATAATATCAAACATGGACCGAAACAACTATTTCAGGAGAATATCAATCTAACTCCCAATAACTACACAGCAATATGTCTCTTATCAGAGGCTTTGAAAATATACACAAAAATGTTAGGGTACAGGATGAAATAAAAGAAAAATTCAAAAAAGAACAAACTGCCTTTAGAAGTGACATACGTAATAAAAACTATAATAGACAAACATCCAGAAGTAAATCAACGCATTTATTGAGCATGCTTAGGTGTAACAGCAGCGTTTGACTGAGTCCCCAGAAATATCACATAGAAAGCGCTAATTCTGTGATTACTGTACAACCCCACCAAAGGAGTCTTCGAAAATGTTAAAACACAAATCAGATTAAACGGACAAACGTCTGAAACCTTTAATCTCAGCGACGTATAAAGCAAACGGGCGGCTTAAGCCCGTTATTATTTATAATAATATTGAATCAAATATAGGAAAGCAGAAAAATAATCAGAACTACAAAATTGGAAACTGGAGAATAAGACCGGTAAAACTCCAGTCGCTAGTCTAAACAAATTTGTTAGTAACAGATGACACCTTCGAATATCTAGGAATAGTAATTAGTAAAGATGGAAAGTTAATTAGTGATATGGACAATTGAATAACAATTGACTACAAATATATGAACAAGTGTATCTACCAGTGCAAGAATATCGAGCTTTTTTTTCTCATTCATTCATACTACCGCTCCCCCCCTGGAACCGCTTTCTCATTACTCCAGGGGGTGCGGGCATCCGTTACACACTAAACATTCATGCAACATGCACTATAAACTTAACTAAGCGAAATGCGGTCGCCCCAGTTGGGATTCGAACACCCCATTCGATCGGCCACATGTCGCTGTGACCTCGAGTGGAAGCGCGTATCCGCACTAGTCCACCGAGGCCCCAAGAATATGGAGCTAAAATTTAGGCACTGAATGGAAAAAGTAAAAGTAAAATAATAGTAGTAAAGGACAGGCAGTAAAAATGGGATACCTTAGAAGGACAGCAAGTAAAACTCGGGCTCATAGGATTAGAAATGTGAGAGTAAGAGAATTGTTAGAGGTTATACCAGTAGAACAAAAACTCGAATCAAAACAACTCAAAATGCTTGGACATGTATTTCGTATTAATGAAAAAGCAAAGCAAGTTATGCAGGCAAAACCAGAGGGAAAGGAAGAAAAAAGACAACCTCGAGTGCGATAGCTGGATTAGATATATAGAATACGAAGGAAGAGAGAAAAACAGAGGAAGAATTAAAAAGACTGGCTAACAACCGACACGAATATCTAAAAGAGATGGTTGCAAAACCAAGGTAAAATGGGAAAAGAATGAAAAAAAAATGACGCAGGGTTTCTAAATGTGGTTTTAATATATCGATATTCCTTGGTGGAGGTATTTGAAGTTTTCTTATTATTAGGAAACATTTTCATAACTTAGTTTAAAATATAAGTTTTGGGCCTTAGCGCGAAAGCCTGTTTCTTTGTTAATCACATAAAGTAGTAAAAAGTTGGCACTATAATAGGTATAAAGGTCACCAAAGTAGTTATTTGAGTGTGTTTAACGCATAAGATAATGGATAAAGATTTTGGAAAAAAATGTTCGCAAATCACAATTTTGCTCCAAAAACACCGCGATTGAGTTACTTTTTGATAGCTCTCTTCATTTTATAGTTGTATTAGTGACAATTTTAAATCGCACAGTGTGTTCTATTAGGATTGATTGAAGACGGTGGTTTAAGTAAATAAACTTTAGAAAACCCCTTACCACCACGATATTTACAACACCTAAATACGTATTTCGACAACTAAGCTGCCATCTTTAGTAGGAACTTGAACTAACTAAAGTAACTTGGCTGAGGAATACCTCTGGAGGTAAGCCCTTCGCCAAGCCAACAATTGAAGTCCATTGGACTTCCAAAGTTCGGCTCTAGTTACCCCAGCAAAACATATTAATTGACAGCACCCACTTTGTGATATCTCATTGAAATACTACACCATTTAATAGTGGCTAACATTTTACCCGACTCGTTCCAGAAAAATAAAATGTCCCGCAAGATCTCCAAATTTTGGTCCCATGGAACTTCTTCCTATGAGGTCACTTAAATCTGTTGTCTACAAAATCCAGCTTCAGCCCATCGCACAACTGCGGCAAGGAATAGTGCAGGAGTACCGAGCTATTTCGCAACGAACCTTCGAAACTGGGCAGAGAGAATTTGAGAGGAAATTTTACTACTGCCTAGGGAATAATGAAAATCATTTTCAAAACTTAAACTAATACTTTCAAATGTGATTAAAATAATTGGTTAGAGTAAGAGAATCGGTAGAGGTTACACCATTAGAACAAAGACTCGAACCAAAACAACTCAAAATGCTTTGGACATGTATTTCGTATTAATGAAATAAAACAGCTAAAGTAAGTTGCGCAGGTAAAACCGGAGGGAAAGGAAGAAAAAAGACAACCTCGAATGCGATAGCTGGACTAGATATATAGAATACGAAGGAAGAGAGAAAAATCAGAGGAAGAATTAAAAAGACTGACTAACAACCGACACGGATATGTAAAAGATATGGTTACAAAACCAAGGTAAAATGGGAAAAGAATGAAAAAAAATGATGCAAGGTTTTTAAATGTGGTTTGAATACATCTATATTCCTTGGTGGAGGTATTTGAAGTTTTCTTATAATTAGGAAAAATTTGTCATAACTAACTAAAGCAACTTGGCTTGGAGGTAAGCCCTTCAACAACTCGACAATTGAAGTCCATTGGACTTCCAAAGTTTTCCAAAGTTTATTTAATGTGTTCTATCTCTGGAAGTAAAATAGATATAAACATTTGTAAAAACTGTCTCTACAACTTAGAGGGGGAAGCATCATGACTCATAAAAAAACCTTCTCTGGCTCTGGGTACCCCAACATTGGGACCTCGATGGGGCAGTGCGTACAAGCGCTGTCAGTGAGACCACAGTGAAATACGGGGTCAACCCCCGGCGCAGGCGACCGCATTACACTTAGTTAAGTTTAGGGCGCATGTTGCATGAATGGTTAATGTGTAAGGGACGCCCGCACCACCCTGAAGTAATGCGAAAGCGGTTCAGGAGGGGAGGGTAGTGTAATTGTATAAAAAAGAAAGGTACCTCAACAACAAAAATTAATTGACAACACCCACTTTGTTTGTGATACCACAATGAAAACCTCTTACAAAATACCATCTATTAGTAGCAAACAGTTTTTCCCAACTCGTCAGATCTCCAGTTTTTGGCTCCATGAAACTTCTTCCTATGAGGTCACTTAAAATCTGTTGTCTACAAATCTCGGTTCATTCACAACTGCGACAAGAAATAGTTCAGGAGCTATTCCGCAACGAACCTTCCAAAATGTGCGGAGAGAATTATAGTGTAGATTTTACTACTGCCTAGGGAATAATGGAAATCATTTTGAACCCTTGTAATATTTTGAAATTTGATTAAAATAATTGGTTCGGAACCTTTCGAGTTTTGTTTTTTAATTTTTCCGAAACGAATCGAACATATAATGTATTTTACTATTAAATAGCATTTTGTAAGAGCTTTTCAATGAGGTATGTCAAGGTGGACGTTACCATTTGAATTTGGTTTTGTTATGGTATCTAGAGCCTAAGGGGTTGAATACCTTACGATTTTAATTCCAGAGATAGAACACATCGTACGTTTTCCAATTGACACCCTATACTCTGCTGGAAAAGAAACGTTTTGATCAGCTGCCAGAAAAATCTGACATGAGGAACAACTAAATATATACATATATATGTATATATATATAATCCTGTTCTTAATGCTTGCGCGAGATTTTCATAAGAGAATTATACAAATGGTTCCTGGATTTCCGCAAACTCTCATAACATTTAAATTACGGCATCTGTTCCTCGCATCATCAGCATTTTTCCGTCATAATAAATTATTGGTTGTAGAAGGAATATTAATGTTCGGATCCCGGGTAACTAAACCGCTAGCAAGGGATCGGTCGATTTTGGGGCGTTTTACTACGCATTAGGGCGCCTTAAATCTACTGACAGTTATCACTCACTATCACCTGTCAGTAGGGCATTAAGGATCCGCGCCAACCTCTAACTTAAATTCAATGAAAACTCTTAGAGGCAACTTTGTAAAAGGGATAAAAAGATAATGGATTGCGCTGCGCTGCGATATCCAGTTTGCAGATTTCCGTCAATTAGAATTAGATGTCTTCCGCTGAGGAATAGCAGGATTATACCAAGTCTTTATAAAAATGTATACACGCTTGGATGATAATTTATGCGAGGAGGATAAATCATTCTCGAATCACTAATCTTTTCCTCTCGTTGCTCCCGAACGTTTCATTTTTTAACGCTTTTCGACAATTTATGAAAACTAAATTTGAATGTTGCTCAAGAAATTCGTGTTGTATACATTAACAGATTTAGACAAATCACTAAGCTTATACCATTTTTAGCTGGAATTAGTATAGAATTTGTTATTCATTATATTTGCATAAAGCTCAACATTAAATATTTTATTGCGAATAAAAATGTAAAATTGAAATTGTCGTTGTTGACTCTTCAATTCAATATTTAAATGAGGAATGCAAATTATTGTAATTTGGTAGTAACAGCATTAAGTCTGCGGTTAGCTAGAAAATGGTGTAACTACGTAAGGTAGTTTACGAAAAAGGTCATATAACTTGCAACATATCGTGTTTATACACCCAATCTGGTAAAAACATGTTTCACTTCTCTATTTTGAACTTCTTTATAGCAAATTTCTCCATTTTCCAAAGATCCTGACTATGAGAGCATATTTAACGTTATTTTTGTCTATTATATCGAACTCCGAATTTCTATTTAACGAATTTTCTCTTGCCAAAAAATTAAAAAAAAAACTGTTTTTCCATTAGATATGTTAAAGTTGTGATGTATATGTCAATATCAGGTAAATTGTGCCTTTCTCAGAATTTGAAACTTACTTTACCGCCGTCGTCGGGGATTTTCCAACCTTTTGTGTGTTTCTTAGTCATTAATACATACCCATTGATTTGTATTTTAGCTTGTACATATCATTTCACAAATTTGGTTTGCATTTGCATTTGCATTCTTGCATAGTGTACTCATACCACTAACATCAAAACACGGTACAATGAAGCATTATTTGTGTATATGCAAGAAAATTTAATCAACCTAGACATTCAAGCTAAAAACTAAATGGCTGAACACATTAAAAAAAACATGAGATTGTGCAAAAAATAATTTCTGGTAAAAGTGGAGATCTTAAGTGAAGAAGACTATGAACCGTGGAATGAAAATATTCTACTAACCATTTTGAAGCATTGCGACAGTAAAGACATCTTTAATGCTTTCTTCCTACCGAAGGACAATAATTATTCTACTTAAGGCCATTAAAGCAGTTGAACATAGTCAACCATTGGCCGGATTAATATAGCTGAAGTATCCAAAGTGTGAAGAAATGAAGATATATTATCAAGAATTGCCAAATGCTTCACAAAAGCGAGACTTTCTGAAAATTATAACCACGAATGGGAATCAGAAGACAATCTCGTTGTTACAGAATTAAAGAATGTATTTTCGATTAAATTGAGCTGCAAGACTATCTGCAAATTGATGCAAATACGGTAATCGTAGTCCACCACAATCCGCGCTGGTGAGTACTCAGATGGACGGGCATATGCAACCGGTTGTGCTTCGAAGGGTACGTAAAACCGTCGGCCCCTGTTGTCATAACTCATAAGAACATCTTTGATAATCGTAAACCATGTAATGGAACTTCTCTTCAATGTTCGACGGGTTAGGCTAGCCTTCTGCCCGGCATACGTGCAAAAGAGGGCTCATAGAACCTACTTCATTGTAGGTAATTAACAGGCTATTGACCTATACACAGAAAAATAAGGAGAAGAAGAAGAAACTGATAATTGCAGTGTCCGAGTATCCTGATAACCAGGATATTATTGAATGCGTCACAATTGAAGATTTTGCAGAAGAAACAAGAAAAAGAACTGCAGGAAACGAAAATGAGGAAGACAATAATGTGGTTTCCATTTCTGCAGAAGATAATATTTTGACAAGTGGCGACCGGTGAGGTTTCAACTAGGAGGGGCGCATTAAATTATAAAAAAACTCACTTGAAATCTCGGTGTTTCCATAAAAGTTTCTTCGAGATTATTTTTTAATAAAAATGTTAAAATATTCATAGCGCTAGATATTTTTTTAAAGTCGGATTTTGTGTATATAACTTCTAACTCGCCTTTTAACCTCTTATTAGAGAGCATGGGATAAAACGAAACTAGGCTGTCTAAATTATAAGTTTTTAAGACTGCAGAAAAACGATAGGTGTAACACCTGTTAAATTCCGCATGTGCCTGCCTAATATTTTAATTTGAAGATTTTCTTCAATCGAAAGTCTTGAAAATGCAATCTTTAAAAAGTTATTAACAGTATTCATTGTTTACTAGTCACAAAACTGCACTTTGGAATTGAAAACTTCGAACGCGGGCGAATCTGTTCGGGTCACTAAATGAACCCTATAATCAATAATCATAATATACGTACCGCCAGGCGATGTTTGCCGAATACAGAATATCGTGGGAGCCGAATAGATGCCACCTTTACGCCTGAAGATACAATCGCGCAAGGCTCTCGCGAACTTTGCGACAATTTAAACGTTAAAACGTTAGCTATAGAAAAGAAGTTTTTGCAGAGTTAGTTCATTTTAATTATTATTTAAATACAGAAAAGAAAAAATTAATTTTAACATTTTAACCGGGGAGCGGACGCACCCGTGCCTACTTAAACCGCCACTGATTTTGACTGAATTTTCCACGATTTGGCGAGCAAGAAAATATACCTACAGCAATGTTTCCTAGTATAAACAATTTCCGAAAAGAATTATTTAAGGGCAACAACAAAACCCATGTAACTTTCACCTGTATTAGAGTAGAGTCGCTATCTTATGGTTGGGGTATTAAGTGATGCAAATGTGTATTCGCAGTCGAGGGGTAAATAATTTGAGTGGCGGTAAACCAAGGTCATTAGGGCTGGTTAGCAACTAATAGATCATATGACAACGGCCTACATTATCAGGACCAAATAGCCTTAAATGACAAAGCAGCATTAAAGAACCTAATATACAAGTGTCAAAACAACATTGTTTAATTAAACTCATAAATCAGTCAAAATAATGCGTTCTAAAGAAGATTATAAAAGTTAAATTGGCCGCATTTGAAATAACATTTTCTGACTTGGATTAAATTATTAGAAATGAGTCAAAATTATAAATATAACTGTATTATCTGATAAAATATTATTCTAGCTAATACAATTATTAGAATTAATCCATGTATAGAAAGCATTTTTCATCTAGTACTCCTGGACCATAGGCAACCAACCTTGCGTACATATGTCTTTTATTTATTTATAAATGGTAAGAAATTAATGTGTGGTGATAGCTCAGTTGGTAAAGCACTCGCATTCTGAGCAATACGTCAATTTTGGCTTGGGTTCGAAACCTCAGCATTACTATGCAGATTTATAAAAATCTTGTCTGCAACCCACCACACACAGTTTCCCAATCCGGCTCACAAATGTGAGATTTAAATGTCGAAACCTTTTCTGGAAGTTCTGTCGTTCGCTTCGGTACCTTAGCACCGAGGAGAAACACGTGATAAAGAAGAGGCCGATGTCCAACAGTCGGACGAAAAAGTTGTCAATGATAAATAGTGAATAAATTAATTTCATTAGCAGGTCAAGCAATCATACTGTTAAACTTTGTTATAAGATGATTACAGTAAAAATGAGTTCAACACTACAAGTTAAGAGAAATTTCTGTATACTTTGAAAGCTTTTATTTCAGATTTTTATTTGGTAATGAAAACATAGACGCTTACGAATTTTCCATTGAAGTGCAAAGTAGTTGATTTTAAAGCGGCATGCCACAGATTTTTTATAAGCGTCAGAATTTATTAGTTACATTTCAGATATTAAACAGAATTTTAATTTTCATGTCATTGCGTTCAAATATGGAACATACATACGGAAGGGTTTTTTCCTCTAGCAAAATTCCTGATATGATATGAATCCCAAACAACAAATTGAGGCTAACTGTTTTAAATTATTATTTGTGTTAGGTTGAACAACGGAATTACTGCAATATATATGTTGATTAGTCATTAATCTTCTGGATACTTTGTACCAAATGCAGTGGCGGCTTGTACTAAAGGGCACAAGGGCACGTGCCCACCCAACCACCAAGATAAACACAGAAAGAAATTCGCATGTAATTCAGTGCATTATTTTAATTTCATTATTTTAACGATGGTATCAAATTTTCCTTCCGCACCAAAGGCGCGGCTAACACGCTCAAAACTATGTTCCGGGGAACGCTCTGAT
>JABXWE010008934.1:0-22654 GCA_014611495.1 Limonius californicus | reverse complement strand
CCATCAATTCCAGGCGCCTTTCTTCCTCGTAGTCCTTTCATTGCCCTCATAATTTCATCGTTTTCCACTGTGATTTCATTCCCTTCATTTTCTCTTGGAGCTAGTACGGTGTTAGTATTATTGTTGTGGTTTTTGAACAGGTTAGTAAAGCGTTGAGTACACTGGTCTACTGTGATTCTATTTGTGATGTGATTTTCACTAACTTCGGCCTTCCTATTCCGTATCATCTTCCATGTTTTTGTTTGTGCTCCCGTTAAATCTCGCTCCATTTCACTTGTGAATTCTTCCCAATATTCTTCTTTTATTCTGCGTATTCTGTCATTTGCTCTATTTCGCGTTTGTTTGTATATTCTATGATCTTCCACTGACTTTGTAGTTTTATACTTCATATAGGCTTTCTTCTTTTCGTTGCTTAACTGTTTTATTTCTTCCGTAAACCATGGTGTCTTGCTGTTCCCATCTACCTTGACTTTTCTCATTCCGCATGCTTCAATTGCTGCTTTCGTTATATTAGTTTTTAATTTTTCTCAGGCTGTTTCTACGCCTTCCCCCTCATTTATCTTATTTTCTTCTATTTTTTGCCTTAGTCTTTGTCTGTATAGTTCTCTAGTACTCCCATTTCTCAAACTTTCTATGTTCATTTTCTCTGTACTGTTTTGAATGTTTGACTTCTGTTTTCGAAGTTTATTAGTCTTAGTTTACGTAGAACTAGGCTGAAGAAATATATGTAAATAAATAATATACAGAGTTTAGTTCGTTTGCTATTATTAAAAGGATTTCACCACGTTATAAATCATTATACATTAAATATCCAAATTAGTTAAACTGTATGTTCTAACGCCCCCCCGTCTTCAATATATAAGACAAATAATACAAGACTCGGGAAGCAACAGCTATGAGGAAATGAAGAGAAAGGCCTTAGATAGGGGAAAATAGAATGCTGCGACAAACCAGTCTCAGGTCTGACGACCATGGAGGAGGAACAGTCATTCTATAAGTCGAAATGAATGAAACTAAATAAGCGTACTATCCAAACTCCCAACGGGAGCGAATGTACAATATCTTAGTCTTGTGGCTGTTTATATACTACAGAAAGTCTTAGACCCTTTTTCGTAAACACTCGTAAGACTTCATTGAGAGTATTTAAGGAAACCACGGTGATATATCACTTTTTATATTTTTCCTAATATCATACATAATGTCTAAAAATATAATTATCCTAGGTATAAGCCCATGGCATAATCTTTTCCCCACAACTAAAAATGGAACCCGTCGTCATTGAAACTAGTCTACCTAATGAACCCTCTCTTCCTCTTCCTCTTCTTCTCTCTCTTCCTCTTCCTCTTTCTCTTCCTCTTCCTCTTCCTCTTCCTCTTCCTCTTCCTCTTCCTCTTCCTCTTCCTCTTCCTCTTCCTCTTCCTCTTCCTCTTCCTCTCCCTCTCCCTCTCCCTCTCCCTCTCCCCCTCCCTCTCCTTTCCCTCTCCATCTCCATCTCCCCATCCCTCTAGGCTACGTATTTGATACACACATAATAATATCATTTTCAAGTTTCGAGGCGATTTCTTATTTTCGTTTTGGTAGCAGTCAGACAAGAAACTTCATTCGCACAAATGTGATGTAGCAAATGGCACCAAACACTTTATAGCTTTGTCTGTAAGTTTGCTGTATTCTTGCATTCTTTTGGTCCAGTATTAACCTAAGCTCTGGCAAATCAGTGATGGTCATAACTGTTTTAAATTTCTTTGGGGAAATAGTCAAGGAGCTGTTGCTTTGAACTGTGAAAGCTAACTTGCATAGCTGCAAACATTTGCTCAGAATTTATCATATTATCATCCTTAACTAAGTCTTCCATGAGTTCTCGAACACACTAGAGTGAATGAATCGAACTTCTTCTTTCCAATTGAAGTCGACCAGAAATCAAGTTTCTTTCTAAATTAATTAATTTTGTCCGTAGCTGTTATTATGTTAATATGCCGGGCTTACACACTGCTATTCCGAGTATTTAAGTGCTCGAAAATATCAGCAAGGAGCCAAAGGAAATTGGAAAATATGTTCTCATATTCCGGTTTCTCATTTTGAAGCTACAACAAAAGCTTCGCTTTTAACTGGGAAACTCTTTCCTTTTCAAAACTTTACCCCTCTCAAGACATTTTAATTCCGCGTGACAGAGAAGATTTGATTAGGTATAAAGAACCCATAGCTTCACAATTTGTTAGCAAAATAGACACCTACAATGCTTTTCTCTTGATGAAATTTAGGTACTACATTAATGACATTGTTGGAAAAACAATCCATTTTAGAAGGTAAAGATTTTTATGCAAGAGCTTCTCGTTTAAAAACAGTAGCATTTGGCATTATCTCTTTTCATCTGATAAAAAGGCCAGATTGATGCCCTGTCACAGCCTTGTCGCCATCGGTGCGTATAACAACGCACTTTGCTCAATCAGTCTCGTACTTATTAGTACTTTGCATGAAAGTGTCGAATAAACTTTTTCCGGTAGTATTATCCTCAATGGAGTACAAAATAAAATATCTTCTGTAATAACACGTCCATTATTGTATCTTACAAATGTTACAAAGTGGGTGTAGTTAGCAATATCTGCGAATCCTTCCATCTGTAATGAGAAGTACTTGCACTTTTTAATATTTTTAACAACTTGTGTTCGAATATCTTCTGCTATTTCATTCCTTTGGATAGTATTATTAGAGAGGGGTACTGCTTTCAGCTTGTCAGCCTCTTTTTCACAAACCATTATTTGAACCATTTCAACAGCTGTTGGTAGCATCAGATCTTCAGTAATTGTATGTGGTTTACTGGTTTTTGCAATAGGAAATGCTACTCGATATCTTCTTAGTAGTGGTTTTTTATTAGTAGTGGTTGTTGATGTAAAAATTCTTTTAAAGAATTCCACATTCTTGTCACTGGCAGACGTGGCAAGTTCGAGTACAGCTCGCACTTAATGTTAAATATTTGTTATCGATATATTGCACTCAACACACAGTCAGCAGAGCAACACACCATTTTGAAATTATTCCAGCGTCTTGTAGTACCCTCCCGAAATATGGTGGACATTTCAGGAAACACGGAGAACAAATAAAAAAATTGCGCTGTTTGTTAATAAATGGCGTTAGTCGGCCGTTTAGCCGATGATTTTAAATGAAGTAGAGTACTACAAAAGGGGGGTCTCGAGAAAAATTATGGAAAAAGGGGGGTCGCGCTTTAAAAACGTTTGAGAACCACTGGGCTAGAGGTTAGCATATTTGGACCGAAGGTACTACTTAGAATACTTGGCCCGACAGAAGCATGTAAAAGGACCAGCAGTAGAAATGTACATCAGAATTAATATACTAAAACGGGTTCGACATGTGATGTGCATGAAAGACGAACGATACCCCAAAAGGGATCTCCTAGGATCAACTAAACAATATTTTGAAGGTACACAACTGAAAGACATACTCTACTGTTAAGAGAAGATGGAAGGCAAAAATAGAGGAGTCCAAGGCGTAGTGCCACACAAGGAGGATGAGAGGTCAGCGCTTTAGACTTCTGCGGGGTTCAACTCCCAGTACCCGAATATCGGATTTTTAGCGACCGTTCTCCCTCCATCGAGGTATTCTGCCTTGTATGTTTTCTCTGGAGTAGAAGTATGTACAATTCCGGCGGTTCAGAGCCCACGTTAAGCTGTAGGTCCTATAGGTTTGTGATATGTAAAAACACGCAACACAGGCTTAGGAGAGGAGGTCGCTATGTCTTATAAGAGATAAAGCATTAATAGACGAATCCTTATATGCATAAATATCCACCATACAAATGGACAAACATTTTCAAAACATTTCTTTAATTCCGTGTAGGCAAAATAGGTATTCCAACTGATAATTTATAAATTGAAATTTTTGTAAGTGTAAGTAATCTTTTATGTAAACGATGAGAAAGTAGCAACTATGAATATAATTAGAATAATTTACTACAAGCAACAGAAACAAGTAAATGTGTACGAAAAGATAGGAAGGGGAAGTTTGTTTTCGAAACTAGGTTCCATTTGTGTTTAACCTCTTTTCCAATAGTTGTTTTAGTAATTATCAAATAATTCAATATTCACCATAATAGTCTGCTATCGAACTGTTATACGTTGTTATTCAAGCTATTTTATTGAGCAACGTTACATTAAATTACAATTTCAGTTCCCATATTTGTCAATTCGGAATCAATCAATTTTCTATTAAGGATGCAACAACAAGTTTTAATTTAGTTTGAAAAAGCTGTAGACATATGCGAATCTGAAAAGCGTTATTCAAAGTTTTGCATTTCAAGAAGAAGTGAAAATGAACAATATATGTGTAGCTCTTATTTCACCTTTGATATTGTTGAATATTGCAGTGTCTGCTGTGGAAATTTCGAATACCCACACGACGTCAACAATCTGTGTGTCACATCTAATTCAAAAATTGTTTTCAAATGAAGACACCCTTTATTACATTTTTGAAGGCTCAAACCATGAATCTCGTTCCTATGAAATTAACAATCCACTTATTGTTGTCAACATTAAATACCCAATCATAATGTTATGGAATTTCCATTACAATTACGTCATATCTACTAATGGAAGCATTTTCTTAAACGAAACCCTTGGAAAGCTTAAGAAAAGTTCCATATGGAACCAAAACGAGTCGTCACGAGGAAAATTTTTAATTATAGCTGCTTCAAGTTGCAATATTAAACTACTGTTTAAAGTTCTCTGGAGCTACGACATAATAAATGCAATAGTAATATCATATAATGGAAAATCATCTCCAAAATTGTATAGTTCGGACCCATTTGCTTCAGGAAACAGTTGTGGAAATGAAGCAGAGGTCATTTTTGAACAACTTTGTTGTATTAACACCACGAAAAAATTTAATAAAACTATTACAAATTTGAATGGATGTTCTCTTAGGTTTTCAGCTGGAATTGCTACGGCTACGTTTAAAACCTCAATAAACAGTGTTCTTCTACACAGAGTAGTACTCCTGGTTGGTGAAATTTTAAATACAAATAACGTGACAGGATTCACTTTTAAAAATGAAAGTATTGACCATAACAATCGTAGTGAAGGGATACTACTTGGAGTTGGTCTAACTAGAGGAAAAGAACTAATAGATAACTACGATTTGAGCGAAATATTATACCGTGATACTCTTGTATGGGCTCTCCCAAAGGGCGACAAACTGTACGGTTTTGGAATAATTGCTAATATTTACAAGAGCAGTGTTTGGGTAGCTATGGGCGTGTCTCTGCTTGTGATGGTTGTTGTTTGGTGGTTGATGGCAAAGTGCGCTAACGATCGAATTGAATTCCAAAAATTTTGGAGAAGCTTCTTCACCATTTTAGCAATTACTCTGTGCGGCGTTGATAATCTTACACCGAAAACAAGAACCATTAAAATTCTTGCAATATTTTATTCTATCTATTGCATGCAAATAAATACTTCGTTTAATGCGAACTTGGTTAGCGTTTTGACAAAACCTTTCTATGAGCAGGAGTTTACCACAGTGGAAAAACTTGCTGATTCAGGATTGGCATTATTGTTACAGGGATCTGAGGACAGGATAAACTTCAGTGCTGCGTATGGTAAGGCAGTGTCTAATAAAATGCACGAACGGTTCATATTTTCAGCGATGGTTGATCAAGGTAATGCTTTGGCTAAAATTATACAACATCGCAATATTAGTGCCTTGATGTCCAAAATTGCCTTCAAATCCAGAGGATCTGAAGTTGATGCTTTGAACGCAAAGCTTCTTTCTATGGAAATGACATACTATACGAGAAAGGGCCACTATTTTATGCCTACATTTAACAAGCTAGTAAGAATGATTTATGAACATGGATTTTATGAAAAAATTATGAACGAAGCTCCAAGTCAAACGAATTTCCTAAAAGATAACACTGTTACCTCCCTCAGTCTTGCGCATCTTAGTACCCATTTTCTCTTTTTAGGAGCAGGATTGCTGCTTGCAACTTCAGTGTTTATAATAGAACGGCATTCTTAAATTTCTAAGGAATGTACACGTTTATTCAGTTGTAGGCGGTATTCTGGAATTGTATAACATTATATTAACATGTTTGTGCACTAAACTAGGAAGAAAACAGAACGTTATGTCAAATCTTCAAAATTACATTAGACAGTATGGACAAAAACGCCCAGTAGTGTATGAAGATCTCAACCTAACATGAGGTAACAGAATAATATAAGGAATAGTTGGAGAATATGGAGAAAATACGATCAACGAAAATGGAAAATTATAACTTTTGCACCTTCAATAATATTCAAATTAATAATACCTTTTGTAGGTATAAAGAAATCTGTACATAGACCTAAAGTGTTAGAGGATACAGATTTACAAACAACTATGCAATCTTCTTCTTCGCGTGCGTTATCCGTTCCGGATGTTCGCGATCAATAAGGCAATCTGGACTTTGTTGACGGCTGTTCGGAAGACGTCTGTCGTTGTCATTGAGAACCAAGTTCCTAGATTCCTCAGCCAGGAAATGCGCCTGCGTCTGGGTCCTGTCTTTCCTAGCACTTTACCTTCTAGTATCCCATAGCGATGTTCATTTCTCATGAGATGTCCGAAATATTGCAACTTTCTGATTTTTATGGTTTTTTACCATTACTCATTAACTATGCAATAACTAAGAAAAATATAGAATGGTATTATATGATGCGAATATAGAGACAATGACGTAGACTCAGATCACTATTAACTAGTTGTATGCTAAAACACACAATATCCTTCAATTACAATCCTCTATCTACACATACACGAAAGAGAAATAGAAAATAACGTAGAATGGAAATGGGAAGATTTAAAAGCAATATTAAACATAGGTGGATAGGTAATGTAGAAAACGACATCGAAAAAGCGGGCTTGAGTAATTGGAGACGATTAACTAAAGACAGAAACAGTCGAAACGATTTGAAATGTAATGAAGACATCAGAACAGATCTAGAAGTAGACACTGTAAAGGAACTGATAACAAGATATAGAGAGAATTGGAAACAAGATTTGGAGAAAATATCTGAAAGGCGCATTAACCGAGAGAGCAGAGAAGTATCAATCTAGCGGTAGAAGAGACATCGGAAGGTCTATGAAACAATGGAAAAATGAACAAAAGCTGGTCCAAAACAGGCCCAAACCATGCAGTTGATGAAATATGTATCAGCTATTAAAGGATTAACATAACCATTTCGTGCATTACCTCGTTAAAAAAACCTATTATTAATATCTTTTTACTGATTAGCCGGGAACAAAACCGGTCATAAACTCTATTCTGGAAGAGTTCTTTCTATGTTCAACCAACGGTGTCGCTAGAGGGATTTTTGTGGCGAGGGCGTGCAGATCCATACTTAAATTGATGGGCTAACGAAATTGATATTGAGGTTCTTCATTCCTATTCTTAATGATTTTTGCCTGTGTGCTTACTGCTTAATGCGCCCTTGATTAATCCCAGTGACATGCAATGATATTTCTAATACCGTGGGAAATAAAATTAGTGGTATTGCCTTTACAGACTTTTGAAGACTTTCCTTGTTGTAATTACGATTAAGGTAGTGCGTAAGTGTTTCTATTTTAAACATTACCCTGCATGTAAGAAACACAGTTTAATAGGATAATTCAATCACAGTTCAAATAGGTATAACAACAAGATTGTTGTTAATTATTTAAACAGACGTTAACCCTACGCTTCATATTTAAAAAAGGGACTACCAACAGTCTCGGTGTGATTTCATTCATTGAATTCTCTATACCTCTGACAGATCCTCAACTGTGGACAAACGATTTGAGGTTAGGGTGTCCAAACTAGGTATTCCAGAAGTGATACCGGGCCATCGCTGTGGCAAACGGACTCTTCCTTTTATTTTTCGTCGTAAATTCTCTTAGGTAATTCAACCTTGTACCTACTGTATGAGTCATCGTGCTGGAAGAACCCAACTTGAAGTTTATCATCGTGAAGTTGATCAGCAAAGGATTTTAAAATCAGTTGCTGGTGGATATCTTTCCAATGATGAACTTGCTGATATTACGTGTTATTTGGTATTTTATGGATGGAATTGTTCCTCTTTAATCATTCAAGGTAAGCATCCCCACATGTAACTGAAGATCAGCTAGATAGATTGAGCGGAGATAATTACTGAACTAGTTTAGATATAGCTTCTGGGTACTACCAGTATAGGATCCATGTCCAAGACAGAATTCATAACTCTGGATAAGCAGCTCCCTATTTTGCGGATGTTTTTTGGCTTGGGAAATGCGCTGTTTTCCAAGGTGTTGATAGCGATGGCATATTTGGATAACAGCTTCTTTCAAATGAAAACTACGAGCCATCTAAGAAAGTCCGCGAAGTGAATTATGCGAGTTGGAGACACTTGCGGTCGTTTACACCCTTAAAAGACTTAGAATTTACATTGTCAATATTCGGAACACCAAAACGTTTCATCCCCGAAGCACAGCTTTTCCGATTAAAATTTCAGAACATATTGTGAAAAGTACAATATTAAGCTGATACACAATGCAAGGACAACGTCTAGGGCAAACGGTCAGTTGAAACGTTACATCGCTTTAATCTGGCAGCACTTTCTGCTTCCTCTGCCGATGACGATGCTGGTATAACGAAGTCGAGACAGTCCGGTGGGGGTTCCATACAACAGTGCATAAGTCAACTTGAGAAGTACATTTAAGACATGGAAAGATGGGTGAGCACACGACAGTGCAACTGGAACAACCATGTAAATAGAATGGACGACAACAGACTGGAAAAAATCGCCGAACATCAAGAGGCTTTAAGGACCACCCCTGAAACGATGGCATGAAAGCATCCCAAGCTTAAGCGGCTTTAATTTTGCAAGAAGTTGACACTAACGACGTGCACGTAACGATTATTGCAAATATTCGCGAGCTAGTTATAGAACGAATTCATGTTATGCTGTATCGCGAAAATCCGCCGTTTGACAACAAGCATACCCAGCAAAAACGTTTTTGTTGTAGATTTGAACTTTATCAAAGGGATACGGCCCACTAACGATGTCTCCACCACTGAAGAAGTACCATAGACTGTGAGATTGTTGACGTAGCGGGGAAGCATAACAATGTGGGTGTTTAATCTCCTAAAAAATTGTAACATTTCAAGGTTGACTATTCCAGCGGCGACAATGTCGTGGAAGCGATGAATGAGCCAACAGCAATCTTCTCGAGGACGAGGCAATGGCAGAATAACCGAACTGTTAGCTATTGATTCACAATGGTATGACATGTCCATGACCTAACACGGGCAGCTGTGTGGAATGATAATGTTCTTGTTGTTGTTTATATTGATGTCATTATTCTGCTTCTTAAAATGAATGAGTAAAGTTGGTTAATAAAATTATTAAATACAGCCACGGGCTTTTATTATATAATTTATTTTATCAAATCTTACAAATTTACAATTTTAAATGAAATATTACAAGGGTCAGTGTAGTTATCATTGAACGTGAGATAAAACTTTTCGAAAGTTTAGAAAAACTGTCTGTTCCCATTGACCATTGTACTAATTTATGTTAACAATATCGCCAAACCCATTGAATTATGCAATATTTAATTAAATAATATGGACTAAAGAATTTTGTGAAAATAGCGAAGGAGTTTCTCAAATAAACCGTATGATAGAAACTTTTTCATTTCAAAATTTAGATGACATACGCTTCAGACTTTATGTTTCGTAAAAATTAAACAAGATACGTCGTCAACCTTCATGGTGGTTCATATACACATTTCGAAATAGATATTCGCTATGGGTTTCTATTGGATAAAATCTTGAGATTATCTATTTTCTTCTTATTATTTGGCAAATAATTCCTTGCAAGCATTTATAGCCGACCAAAGGATATAATATTTTCAATATGAATTAAAATTCCTTTAATTGATATCAAAATAGGAGACTACATTAATGTTGAAACAAAAGTTCGACAAAAACTGCTCGAAGGATGTTGTTCACTGTTGCAGCCAGTCTCTGGGGCCTTCTATACGCTATTATATTTTTACATGTTCATGAAATAAGTTACTTAGTCTACAAATAAATATAACAACATTGTATGTTAAATGGGTGTCTTTTACTTTCAAGATTTGTAAAATCATAGTCGTTTTCTACTTCTTCTTAGCCACTTCCAGTTCATAACTAGACGTAGGCCTTCTTTAAAGGGTTTTAGTTGGTAGAGCCCCATGCTGGTAAGACGGATTGGGGCTCAATCCGTATCACTTGGACTGTTAAAGTCACCGTTTAATCTTTTTGGGGATATTTTCTCTATCTTCCCTAACATAACAGGATGTTCTCGCTTTTAGACGTTCTATAATACTATAAATATTTTTGATGTGGGTGAGTTGACAATTATGTTTTAGCTGTCATTGCATTGGTAGGTAATTAGAGAAGCTATAGAAGCTATCTACTTTCGTAGATATACAGAACCAATTTCAAGTATGAATAAGGTTAAAACGTATCTTGGTCACGATTTTTCTATAATTTCTGAAGCATTGGGAACTTTTATTTCATATGTTTGCTTTTTGGCCCAATCACTACGAATTCTTCATATTTTCGAGGAGAGTACATATGATCAAGCGTCCTGAAATATATTGTAATAATAAAGACATTGCAGTTATTTGGTCAAAATGACATGGCTTCTTATCCGCAAATGATTTATGTAGTAAATTCGAGGTGTGGTCAATTGAAACCAATCTTTGCTTTATAAAAAAATTATTCAACAGTTTAATTACACATAATTACCATGCCTGTTAGGGCACCTATCCCATTGTCTTGCTAACAGACGTGTATCCTACTCATAGAGTTCTTGTAGCTGCTGATTGAAGAAGTCTTCCACAGCTATCTGTACTTCTGCGTCAGACTCAAAATGCCGACCTTTCAACGCCTTTTCAGCGGTCCAGAAATATGAAAATCGCAGGGTGATTGATTCGGGCTATAGGGTGGATGCCCTAAAGCCCCCCATTACTTTCGTTGAAGATTTTCTTTTACCACATTAGCAACATGAGGCCTAGCATTGTGGTGCAGCAAAATGACCCACGCGTAAGTTTTCCTGGACGTTTCTGTCTTATTGCTTGATGAAGCTTGTTCAAAATTTCATTGTACAGATTTGCATTGACATTTACTCCAAGTTCCTTAAACTCTACCAACAAGGGTCCTTCACGGTCGAAAAAAAAAAATGTTAACATCACGTTGCCTGCAGAAGGTTGTGCTTTAAACTTCTTCGGTGGTAGTGAACTTGAAAGTTTCCACTGCATCGACGATAACTTACTGGATGGCTCGTAGTAATGGCACCAAGTTTCGTCGCCAGCAACTGTTGACAGAAGAAAGTCATCACCATTTTGCCTATAGTCTGTGAGGTGTTGCAGAGATAAGCCTATTCGCAAGCATTCTTGTTCATTAGACACGAGACGAGGAATCCATTACGAACAAACTTTGCTGGAACCCAGATTACGAACAACACTATGGACAGATCTTAAACGCGTACCAACAATTTCTGAAATTTCTTTAATTGTAATTCGACTGTTTCCTATAATAAGGCCTTCCACACATGCCATATTGTTTTCTGTTAATGCAGTTCACCGTGCCCCTGGCCGCGGCTCGTCCCTCTTTTCCATTCTTAAATTTTCGGCACCATTTCTTCAGAATTGGGTACGCAATACATACACTTCCATACATTGCTTGCATTCGGGTATGAATCTGCAATGACTGTACACCCTCAGCGCATAAAAATTCTAGGACCGCACGCTGATCAAACTTGGGCGGATTTTCAACAAGAAACGCCATTTCAAAATTGAAATTTTAAAAGTCAGAATCAAATTCAAACGCCAGAACCTTACATATTAATGTGTTGCTTACAAACACTACTAACATTAACAAACGTCATTTGAATTATGGCATTTAGTTTCAAGGCTAAGTTGATCAAAGATGGGTCTTTGTTATGGGCCAAACGAGCTGCCAAACCGGATAGGTGGAAAAGGCCTGCAGCTTAGCTCAGAGGAGAAGAAATCTTCCAAGTTGTGTACAGAGTAGGTCAAAATTAGTGGGCGCCACCTTCCAAATCACAGCTGATTACAGGTTCTCGTTGAAGGCCGTACGGGAATCGAACTCACCTTTATTGTGCCTCCCTGCTGTTTAGAAAGCTTGCAAAATTCATGCACACACAAATACAAATACAAAATAATAAAAGATGTAAGGAATTTTAAAATACATATAATTAAACGACTGTAAATGACAATACAAAAATGACGGCAAATGGTAATTTAATAGTTCTATATTACAAATAGTTAATTTGAGCACTCAAGAGGAGGGACTCGCCGTCGCTGGGGTACGTTATTTAAATTGTCCAAACGACTACGTGGCCAGTGGCGTCGGAGTTTACACGAATAACACAATATATATAATTACTCTTAACATTTAGTAATACAAAAAGGACAATCGGCGACTGAAGGTCGCTTCTTGTTGCATAAAAAAAGGTGTGCAATCACTTACAATTTTGCAAGTTAACGCGAAAAAGGGTTTTTTACCCCACAAAAATCTAGGTCCTATACCTTGACTTCCGGTGAGTGGGGAAGATAGAGAGACAGGCACAATCTGGGGTGTTCTCAGATCCGGGCAAAAAGGTAAACGTTCTTCGGGAAAATTGCGAGACGAAATTTTTGCTGCACAACCCTCGTAGTTCGTCGCAGTAACGGCACATGTACAGGAACAACAAATGGGCTCGATAATAATCCGCCAAAGGCGACCGGCAAATTCGCAATGGCCTTTCCAGGGATAAAAATTCCAGCTTGTTTTCTTTAAATCCGACACTTGTCGATATTCTGTTAACTCCACGGTGATAACAGCGATACGAAACTACACGCGATGGATTCCCATCGAAAACCAAAAGCCACCCCTGCAGTACTTAATTTCTTAACGGCGCCCGTAGATGGACTTGGTAGACCGGACTCCAGCAAAGGTCGAAGGCTGACCGGAGAGCTAAACGCAACCCGAAAATGCGTCGGTCAAAAATATTACACCACCTTGAGGAATATGATGAAATTGTTCTGCGAAGATCTGAAACGTAAATTCGCAGAAAGCGTCCAGAGTCAGGTGCAGACAAAACATTCATCGCCAAATCTAGTCTACAAAGGGAAACTTGAAAGCTTTGCGGAATTGGCCCCTCACTACTAAATCTTAAAAAAAATAACGAAAACTGTAATCGACATAAGAACGGCAATTAAAATAGAAATTTGATTCCTATGAAGTGGCAATTAGAGTATTGCTCTAATCCAAAGGGAGTGGCACAATCAAATGAACATAACATCTTAGTTGAACAAGCCTCGTAGATTCAAAAAAGCAGATGCCGAAAAGGTCTTCTGTGCTGATGTTGTACGGAACCGAGTATCCACTCCAGAAAATATATGCAGCTGTTTGACCTTCTCTGGTGTATTTGTAAAGTAATCTATGATGAATAATACACTAATCGGCAAAAACCCGACCACCTTAAAATATTTTACAAAGTACTGAAACGTTCATTAATTTTTATAGAGATTGATATTAAGTTGAAGAATCATTTATTGTTGATACAGTACCCACAAAGAATTAGGAAAAAAAGTCAAATAAACTCAGAAATACGTTTAATGTAAAAAAAGTGGCCGAAACAGTGCAAATCTCTTTTTTCTCTTAATAGTAAAAAATAAAGTTGGCTGATTCTAATATACCTCTTGGTAATTTCTACTAGTGTGTATGTCCTCCTCCATCCTGAATTACGCCATTCAACCGTCGTAGCATTGAGTTGATCAAATTTGTTTTGCGTATTTGAAGGTTTGCTTTGAATTTTTCTTGACAGGCCAATTATAGCACTTGAAGATTCCCAAAGATGTTATATCAGATTAAGATTTGCAGTACATACTGATCAATCACGTCTTCTAATGCGACATTAAAATAAACACATCTCCAATAAAATGGAAAAACAGGGCTACAGATTTTTGAAGAATATCTTGCTCATATCTACGGGCGTTCAAAGCTTTATTTTCCACACATGTGAGGTCGGTATGTGCTTCTGTAGAAATACGACCACAATAGATCGTCCCTTATAAAAGACCCCCGTTCAAATACGGTGTAGTCCGCATATAGTTTGTATCCTCTTTTCCACACATTTCCTCGGCCATCAACTGCTCACAGACAAAAGCGCGATTCATCAGTAAAGAAAACTTCAGTCCAAAGTGCAGAAGAGTCCAATTTTCATGTAACCGCACTAACTGAAGACTTGCCCTTCGGTGACTAGGTAGCACTGCGGTCTTGTATCAGGACTTAAGGCCTTCCACACATGCCATATTATTTTCTGTTAATGCAGTATCCGTACAGCTGGTCGCGGCTCATCCATAGTTTCCTCTTTTCCATTCTTAAACTTTCGGCACCATTCCTTCACAGTTGGGTACGCAATACATGCATTTCCATACACTGTTTGCATTCGCGTATGAATCTCCAATGGTTGCAGGAACTAATTAATGTGTTGCTTACAAACACTACTAACAGTAACAAACGTCAATTGAATTATTGAATTTGTTTTCAAGGCTAAGTTGATCAAATATGGGGTTCAGTTGAACAAGCCTTGTACATTTACAACCAAGAACAGTCTCTTAGCTGATAGCTCTAATAAAAGTGTTCCAGATACGATATGCTATCCTATTTTCTGTACAACATGTATAATCCAGATCTTTACTTTTGCTAATTTACAGACTTACAGGTAAATGGTATAAATGCAGGGAACATTATTTCTGAAGAAAATCAAAATGATAGAATTATGGGATTTAACAAATAATGATCCAATGACTGCATATGTAGTAGCTATATCGTAATTATTTCAATAGGGGTATGATGGAGCTGCGAATATGATGGTAGCTATTCGGGAGTTTATTCGACAACGAAGTATTGCGGCTAAATGTACAATTGCTTGATTTTCCTAAAACGAATTTTTTATGGGGCAGCCCATTCAGTAAATCCTGTATCAGCAAGATATTGAATTGTTATGCAACTGAGTACAGTCTTTACACTGCCTATTAGGAAATCAATAAAATGCTAGACACCACTCGCGGATTCTGCTAGTTTCTATTAATTACGTTATACGTTTCTGCTGATCATATTTAACAATTGTAAATTGGAGCAGAAAAATTGATTGGTTATGTTAAAGACTTTAAATTTGTTTGCTTACTTTCAAAATTGTTTATTAGAAACGAATTTATTGATCTATTTTTTATATAACCACTAATTTGAATTTGGTCCAAAGCAGTGTATTTTCCTAGTTGTTATTGGCATAGTACAACGTAATGAAATTATGGTAAATTGCTTGTTATTGTATCGCGTGAGTCATTAACCGTTGAAGTAGAAACAATCGTTACTTGTGAAACAAAATGAGTAAATTGTTTTCCTTAAGATTTCAGTCGAATTTTACTTAAAAGACTGCCCTTTTAGCGAAATATAAATTTCAACAAAATGAAGGTGACAATTGCCGCCCTAACATTTGTATTAAATCGTTTTGCCTTTTCGATGGAATCCATCAAAACCGAGGCAGCATTATCAGTTTGTGTAGCTCATGCAATTCATAAATTGTTTTCCCAAGACAGCATGATCTACTTTATTTTAAATAATTTAGAAACCGATGCTGTTCCTCTTTATATTGATAACCCACGTATAATTATCGATATTCAGAATCCAATTAAAATGTCTTGGAGTTGGCACAAGAATTATGTCATATATGCTAATGGTCAGGCTTCCTTGAAGCAAACGTTAATCAAACTTAATGAAAGTTCCATTTGGCACATAAGCGAATCACCCCGGGGAAAGTTCTTAATCGTAACTTCAAACAGCAATTTGAAAGATATGTTTGAGGTTCTTTGGAGGCACGATGTAATAAACCCATTGGTGATAGACTATACTGAAATATCACTTCCGAAGCTATACACTAGTGATCCGTTTGTAAAAGGTAACGATTGTGCAAATTCAGCGAAAGTTATCGTTGGTTTAGATTGTGATATTAATATTAAAATAAAATTCAACTCTACCATTGTGAATATGAGAGGTTGTCCTATTAAAGTAGCCAGTGGGATGCCAAAGTCTTCACTTGATGTGGTAGCAACCAGCGCCCTTACGTATCGTGTGCTGCACTTCGTTGGTGAGACTTTAAATGCATCTGAAGCCGAATTTCAATTTAAAGATATTAAGGTTGACCACTACAATTACAGTGCGGGTATATTATTCGCAATTGCACTGATAAGAGGAAAAGAACTGTTGGCTGAATACGACTTAACTGAAATACTATTTCGCGATAAGTTTGTTTGGACGCTCCCCAAAACTAACAAACTTTATGGTCCTCGAATAATAGCTAATATTTACAAGGGAAGCGTTTGGCTATCCGTTGGAATATCTTTTATTGTGACCGTTGTTACTTGGTGGTTAATGGCACAATATAGTAACGATCGAGCCAACTATCGGCAATTTGGAAGAAGTTTTTTAGTTATCACAGCAATATTATTCTGCGGTGCTGAATACCTTCGTCCAAAAAGCAGCGCAATGAGATTTTTAGCTTTATTTTACTCTGTCTATTGTTTGCTTATATATACATCCTTCAATGCGAACTTAAGCAGCGTTTTGACAAGACCTCGTTATGTTCAAGGAATTTCAACTGTCGAAAAGCTAACAGAATCAGGATTGGGATTACTAGCGCAAGGAGCTATAGCAAAATTTAATTTTTGTGATGTATACGGAGAAAACTTATTTAAAAAAGTTATAAAGCGCATGGTGTTTACTAATGGAATTAACCAAACTGATACTTTACTAAAAACTGTAAAATATCGTAACCAGAGCGCTGTCATGTCCACAACAGCCGTAAAAATGGCAAGAATGCAAGGAAGAGTGGATACAATAGATGCTAAACTTCTTTCAATGGAAATAACATTTACTATGAGAAAGGGGCATTTCTTTATGCCAACTTTCAACAAACGTGTGAGATTAACGTATGAACATGGCTTTTATGAGCATATTATGCGTGCAGCGCAAAAATCGAGAAATTATGTAAAAAGGCAGCCAATAACTCCACTGAGCATTACACATTTGAGCAGCATTTTTATTTTTTGGGGAGTTGGATTGTTGATTGCCACTGCAGTTTTTATTGGAGAGCTGTTCGCATAATTACAGTAAGCAAATACAGGTGTCATTTCCTAATATCTTTCTTGTGATGTGAACAAATTTTCATATAGTAGCTTTACTAACTGACGGTTGAGCAACATTTCCTCCTTTGATAGACAAAGCTAGATGATCACAGCGGTTGTAATAATTTGCTGAACTGTTTATGTTACTCTGCTGGAATTGATACATTTAGAAGAATAGAACATGTAAAGGCCAAATCGAAACGTATCTTAATATTGCACAGCATGTATTGTTGAATTGAATTGAAAATACGTTTATTCAAAAACTTAAGATAATACATGTTATTTTATTTATGATTAACTTAATAATATGGCAGTGGACCGTTCTAGGCGTTGGGCCTCTTCAGTCCTGGGCTTCGTTTCTTCATCTTCTGGGTTGGCAGCATCTTGATGGGCTGGTGGTGGTGCTGGTGGTTTTGTTGGTGTTGGTGGTGGTGGCGTTGGTGGCAGTGGTGGCGGTGGCGGATGGTGGTGGTGGTGGTGCGTGTTGGTTGGTGGGGTGGCTGGTTGGCTGGGCTGGTGTTAGTAGCTTCCTCGGGTATCTGTAATGTTAAATAAAAGTGTAGTATTTTCTGTTAGTTGGAGTGCTACAATGCAGGAAGAGGGGGCTAAATGTTATGGTATCTTGAAGAAAATTCCGGAAGAAAAGGGGTGGTGGCACGGCCGTACGTAATTGTGCGTGTACTACATTTGAGGGAGGTGGCATGGCTGTACGTAATTGTACGTGTACCACATTTGGGGGTCACACGGTCACGGAGGTCGTCTGTTCACCTCATTGACAGTGGAGTGTCCTCTACTATGTCAATGAGGATTTTAGAGAGGTCAGGATACAGGGAAGATAGGAAAGCAGGAGGGGGTATGGGAGTTTCCTCAGGGGTTTCCTGGGAACACGGTTGACTGGGACGAGGTCACGGTTTAGGGGTTTGTGGGAGGTCAAGAGATTTTCGTTGGCGATAGGAATGCCTTGATGAAGGTTACGAGCGATGTATTTCTGCTGAAGGTGGGTGAGGCGGTCGCATATCAGGGTGGTTTCGGTGTCGATGTGGATTAGGTGGCTGGGGTGTTCTCTGTGAAGACGGAATATGCTACGGAGAATTTGCCTTTCGCATGCTACGATTTGATGGAGGAGATGGGGTTTGAGAGTGGCGTATATGAATTGTTTGCAATTAATCAATTATATGGCGTAGGTCTACCTCACGCAATACTCACAATAGAATTAGTCACCTTTTTCACATTTTTATTTCCTGTTCATCAGTATGTCAAATATGTTTCTATTATAACTGGAAAATTCATCATTATCGACGTGTTAAGGAAATGATTCGAAAATTAAAGTCAACTAAAGCTGTTCGAGAGATGTAAGGACAGTACCTAGGGGACTGTACGGATGCTTTCAAAACGTTACAAGCTTACTGTTTTAGACGAACCAGGTGTCCTAGGAGTAGTCTAAGCAGAAATTGAAGACAGTCTTCTTAGTTTGCAGGCCGTTAATAGTGGTACATCGTCAGTACATGAAAAGTTAACCAAAGTATCCGCAATAGACTCCACGAATCTAGAAATTTAGAAGCCCCTGACAACCAACAAGATCACCGTAAAAGGTGATTTGCAATTCACCCGGAAATACATGAATTGGCAGTTGCGTGTAAAGTTTACCCAAAAACCCAGGTTTCTTCTGTCAGGTAATGAGGGTCGCCTGCAAGCTTGGAGAAGACCAGAAATTGGTATCTTTCCCAATACATTAATTATGGGGATATCCTTTTTGGTGGCAGAGTAGTAATGCTGTGGAACGTCATGATATCGAATATCTATTAGTAATGAGCTTATCGTAGTCTTTGATGATGCTGGTATGAAAATGGTATTCGCTTACTTAATTGATTGCGAAAAAGCGTTTGACAATGTAAACATGCCAAATTTATAGAATTTTTACTACAAGTAATAATATAATTACTCATATAGAGCTACCACCTGAGAACATTAATATATCAAAAGATGTCCAGTAGAATCGAATGGCAAATCAATTACCGGCTTACATAACAATAGTGTTTGCCTATTATGTAGATGATCTATCAGTGAACCGTCTAGCCGTCAAAAAAGGCAAGTGCAGGCTTGTGATTATTACAAACGAAACAATTTGGGATGTTAATATTACGAATGGACCATTAGAAAGAATCCAGCAATCTCAATATTTGGGCTATTGGCCTAAAAGGCTGCATTTCAGCTAGTGACACTAAGACTCTTTTTGAAACTTCAGCAAGCACTTGTATAATATTATGAAATCTTACATAATAGCTGGGATTTAAATCTCAGAATTAGCTGGCGGCTGTGAAATGCTATGTTCCCGCTACCTTATTATATGGGATCGAAGGACATACTTACAAAACGTAGACTATGAGCAAATTAGTAATTATTAAAATTTGTAATTGTAGTTGTATGTAAAGAACTTCGAGCCAATGAAACTTAATATAGTTAATAAAGGAAGGAAAGAATGAAGTCCTGGCTGAAAAAGGCAATCATTGATGAAGAACTTACAAACATCGTTGATTCGAGTAGCATTAGACCGGGAAGATTTCCAAATGATGTTCGCCAATCTGTACTGAAAAAGAAGGTATCCTAATAGAAAGTTCCGAGCGCACAACGATCCATACATGAACTTCTGCGTTTGAACATTCGTCGGAATACGGAAACTTAGGTTAGGAATTTATTTATATGCCGGATAACTGTTAACACAGAGACAGATTACCTTTAAGAACACGCCATTGGCCAACCGGAAGAATTGCAAGATGCCCGAAGGATGTAATACAGTAACAAGCGCCGAAATTACTAAAACGAAATCCACGTTACATGCAACAGAAATGAAAGTTCTCCGAAATAAAACTAGACATCGACTGAGCGACAGAGTCAGAAATGAAGAAATAAAAACATAATGTTATATCCTAAACAAGAAAAGGATAAAAGAAGGAAATGGAAGCAGCATGTGACTAGAAAGCTGCTAGAACGAATGGTAAACACCGCAGATGACTGTAAATCAAGAACAACCGAAAGGATGACCACCTAAACGATGCCAAGACAGCTGGACATTAACGTCTCAAGATAATTAAGTTGATAACATAGGAAAGGCCTTCATAAAGAAGAAGAAGGCATTGGGCGGCATACAGTTCAGATACCAAACCCATAGAAGTCGACTATAATATGCAGGAATGATATATTCCCAATCGTTCAAACTCTGACTTCAATGAAACAAACTTTGGTGGAAGAATTGGATTATACATATACGTCGTGTATACCAAAATACAGTGAAGCTATAAATAGCGAAATTGATTACTGCTACAATCACCATCGGACAGAGAGTTACAGTGTTAAGTTGTTCACTCCTTCCTCAGTAAATATTCAAAATAGTCATGAGAGACAAACACTATATGTCTAGAAGTAAACTAGCACTGGCTAAGAAATCAGATAAAAAAGATGACTAGTTTTACAATGATTTCTGATCTTCTTTGTTTTTAAGAGATAATTATAGCAGAACGCGTTTTTGTGGTTCACATTTTTGGAGTATTCTAGGTCTTTATTAATAAGTAAGATATATCTTGAAAATTTCTATATTGCACCTAACTTTTGTCACTGAAACAACTCCTTTAATAAAATTAATGCATAATATTCTTAGTAACATATATATTGCATTGTTACACTCAATAAAATGGACTTATTCTTTTTAAATATATAAATTAAAAAGCTATAGGAAGCTTTCTCACGTAGAAATGAGTTGTTTCCACACATAATTTTCAATTTAGATGCTACGTTGTTGTTTCCGATCATACTTCGGGATGTCGTAAGCTGAGAATAGCAAGTTTCACATTCAGATGTAGGAAATTTGGCATTGGAGCCGTGTTCAGAGGGTTGATTTCCATACCTTTCAGCAAATTTTACAGAGTCTTGAGCTGTAATAATAATTATATTAATGAAAATGTTAGTATTTTAACAGTTCATACCTTATATGTAAATCTAAACATATTAATTTAGTTAATTTGTGGAATATTATTCTCAACGCCTTTAATATAACTTAAGAGGCAACTTTAGGTTGTATTTGTATAAACTATCAGTTTGTATTTATTTATTTATCTACAAAAATAGGTAATTGTCGTAGATACAGAAAGGAATTTGAATATTCTTATTAAAAGAAATTATAGATTCTGTTAAATTTGTACTAATAAATGTATTCTATGAACTAAGTGTATTGATTGGGTTAAAATGTATTGTAAATGTTCATTTATTATTGTTAGAAAAATTTAATATTGATATCATGGATGTTTATAGTTAATTTAATTGTTTACTCATAAACAATAATTTTTGTAAATGTTTTTAGGTTAATTTTCATCATAGATAAGTCATGTTTGGAGTATATAGATTCGTTTTTTGATGCAGATTGTAAATATGCGATTGGTTTTGCTGTAACATGATTTATTGTTGAAATATTTAGTTTTTAAGGATTTATTGTTAGAAATTGTTAATTTTGTTTCCTTTAATCTGATTGGTCAGAAAGATTTAGATGTGTCATCTCTCTCCATGCAGATTCTTTTTTGTTGAGAAATTTTAATTGTTTTGGTAGATCGCTGTGGTTACCAAATTTTGTTTATACCTGGGTATATAAACAAAATTTCGACATATTAGCGTTCCTTCTATTCATTTGGGGTTTTACACAACGCTTGGTGAATGTCGAACTGAGCAACTTGGAGGCGGCAAACCGAGGTTGGAGCTTTGCTGCGGGCGCATGATGGAGGAAAATAATACTAATATGCAGAAAACAGTATAGTTATCAGCAATAATACGGAAATAACGTTAGAATGTCAGTAAATTATGTTAATTCGATTCTAAATTATTTTGATATAATTGTGTGCATATGTTTGTTAAACGGTATGATAGTTAAAATTCTTGAAAGGATTATTTTGTTTTTAAATTTAATTAATATTAATTTATCTAAATTTATTTAATGAGATTTGCACTTTTACTTGCCAGCTTTCTGCATGTTCATATTTAAGATTTCAAGGTTTGCGATACTCAGTTGTTTCAACCTAACTACATAATAAAAATTCCCTGAGATTATTTTATGTTTCAAACATTTTATTTAAAAAGAGCCTCAATTTAGAATTGTGCTGTGGAAGTAGTTTATTTATACTACAATTTATTATTTCTTTATTCTCATTGTATACAATTTATGTGTATATACTATTTTATCCCCTGTATGCACAGAATGTTTTATTTAGCGCACAAACGTAGGGCACATATCACAGCAATATATATATATATATATATATATTGAGATGACTGATAGTGACTGAATTTAAATGAATAAATTAAATTATCAAATTATGTTAGTTTAAACTTTTTTTAAAAATAACATAAAACTTAATAAGTGTTTTCAAAT